>JAMXBD010001896.1:0-273817 GCA_024138025.1 Combretum micranthum
CATGCATTGCACGATTTGCATAAACTGCATTATGTTTGTACGATAGCCTACTAACGTGTTAGAATTTCGTTCTCTGGTAATGCTTGGTTTTTCTAGGCAAGAGGCTATTTTCTACCAAGCTTACCTTTGTTCTATTGGTTCCATGGGAACTAACTGGTAACGAAGGACGTTCGCCCATGGTATCTGTGAAATATCTAACACTTAGTGGAGTCTCTTTGTTCCTAGTGGAGTCTCTTTGTTCTATGGTTCTCTGTTTCTCCTAGGTAGGTGATTCATAGATCGGTTCCTTTAACCCCGATGAGAGGGCGTAAATCTTCATCCTGCTTTAGATTCTAGATCATCCAAGCTTGTAATGTGCATATGATTGATTGTTGCATTACATATGATTGATAATTATACTTGGTTGCTATTGTTTGATGTGTGGTCTAGTCAGGTTATCTCACTCCGTGTTTCGCTCACCCCCCAACAGTTTTTGTGCAGAATTATTACTAACTGGGATTGGGCTAGGAATATGTGAAGAGAGCTTCTCCAACGAACTTTATTGAAGATAGAGATATAGATATGGAAACTTAGAATGTAAATTAGATGAATTTTGAATTTTGTATGTTGTAGTTTGGAAACCCAATTTCACTATTTGGTGGGGAATATCGATTCTCTGCGATCTTGGTGGAAATTGGAAAATTGGATTCCATAGTTGAAATATTGTAATATATTATATCATTTGTATGATAAACTTTTATAAATAAATGGTCTTGTACACTCTGACATATAAGATGGCTCTCATCTTATGGGTGCACACGTAATATGATATCTTTAGGTAAATCCTACTAGGCCCCAATTTGAGTCGTGACAAATATCATATATCTAATGTTTCAAATCCCGGGGTACGCTTTTTGAAGTCTGTACCTGATCGGGTTTGAAATAGATAGGAAAACTCGCTAATCTTATATTTTAAAGCGTTCCAAAATTATTACGACCTAGACTATATTCTTTGCTCATATTCCGACTCCTTGGTGTGTGATTACGGGATTACCAAGTTGAACTACTAGGGTTTCTCGGGAATTGTTGGCTTAAGGTTGACTTCCCGGTCTAAATCGTTGCCAATCTTGGAAACTGATGTTTTATATTTATACAATTTTATTTGATGTGAGAATATTTATTTTAAATTTTATCTTGTAGATATTTAATATCTCTTAACGTTTTCAAAATTCTGAAATTTGGTTTTATACCTGAAGGTTTATCATTACTCACTGTTTAATAATTTGCTTTTTTTTTAGGTGTTATACTACCCGCTTTTGCAAGTCAGTGTTAAGCATAGAATTTGTCATGCGTAGCGATTTTGGATTTGGAACTATTAAGTTCTTATGTTACTTCTAAGAATTTTCTCTTTGTCCAAGATAAAGAAAATTTCTGGATTTGTTCAAGACTTCGAGCTAGTTGAAGTTCGGTTTTAATTGGGAGTCATTTTCAAAGATTATTTTAAAGGTGCTCATTTTGAAGTTATTTACTGAAATTTTCCGAGGCTTACATCCTCCCGACCTTAGAGAAAGTTTTGTCCGCAAAACTTACCATGTATGTATTATTTATTGTGAAAGGTCAGGAATTTTGAATGATATTCCTGGCACCAGTTTACACTTTGGTTTGCATCGTGTTTGAATTTGGTATAGTGGATACTTCATGCAATATAACATACACAATTTAATAAGATCTGGCTTAGCGATTCCAACCTTCACTCACATGACTCTTTTGGAAAACGACACAACTTGACTCCTGACCATAGCTGACTCGACTCGGACTACTCTAAACGACTCACGACGGCACAACCTTATGTGACGCGACTACTTTGACCAATGAAGGTTGTGGATCCGCTTTTCCCTTCTTACGTAACTGTACATACAATATTGTACTTTGAGGTTCACATTTCTCTAATTAATTGAGGTCACCATTGCTTTAAACTCTTTATGATCATAATTATATTGATGGATGTGAAATCAAAAGATCTCATTTCTTTATTGTAAAATTACTTATGAAGATTTTATGGAGTTATAGTAATTGAGATTTGTTTGCTGCGATTCCAAGTTTTACGTCACGTTCTTTATAGATTTTCGATCTTTCAAAATTCTTCATGTACAAGAAGTTATATGAGGGGTGTCTCAGAATTCATTAAATCAGTCGAGTTTTGTTCTAGTTTCCATCATTGGCTCCTTCTAGCTTCTAATGGTCTCGTTTTTCCTATTTTTAGTCTAGCCATTTGATCCGAGGGTATTTCTAACAACCTGTCTACTTGATTTTATTGGCAGGAAAGAATATGCAGTATTCTAAGGGTATAGCGTTAACCTGGTACCGAGTTGCATCTTTGATCCTCGCTTCCTTCCATGGTAAGGGACTTCAGCTCCTCATCACTAGCTTCGTCATACACTACATATGTGTGTGGGTTATGGACTAGATTTCCAGATGAAGACGTTCTTGAAGAACCTCGATTCCTTTTTCCTTTGTTGTTTTTATTCCTATTATATCTCTTCCTTTTCTCCCCTGGGTAGATCCAGCAAAGCGACATGCGGGCTTTCCCTTTCAGGGCATGTTTCAACTGAATGTCCCATTTTTGTGCAAAGAGAGCATGCGGTGGTTGTCTTTTTGGAACACTTCTCAACTTTGTGACTGCAACCCCTACAGAGGTAACACTTGAATTGAAATCGTGGACACTGTATAGGATAATGCGTTCCCTCACATTTCCAACATTGTATCTTATCCAATATTATGTCTTCTTCCCTGTTTGGGTCATTATTCAGGTGAAGTGTTCTGACTTCTCGGCTTGGGATCATTGTAACATAAAACTCCAATTCCTTATTATTTCTTTCTTGCCTTCTCCTTTGAGCATTTTCTATTATCCGTGCTCTTTCTAGCAATCCTTGATAACTCCTGATATCAAATTCCTCAATCGAGTCTGGAGGTCTTCTTTTAAACCATTCAGAAACACTTGTCTTTTGAGTTCCTCACAACTTATCTCTTCATTATTTGGCACCTACAACCATCCCATCGTTTTTATGACATCTTCGTCATCTATCATGTATGCGGTATATTCCTTCTTGAATTCTCTTCTTTATTCTCTGTATTATCTTATTGGAACACTGAGCTTCTTTAATTCTTACTAAAGTGGGTTTCATCACCCAGTTTGCTATCTCTAGCCCGATGTCCCTTCTTGTGAATTCGATACTTAACCCTTCAAACTTTTCCACTAATTTCTTTTGATTAGTACGCAAGATTGCCACTTTCTTTGTGGTCCTTACACTTATAACATCAACAACCGCATTTGCTTTCCTTGTGCAAGATTAATTCCCTAGATAGTAATCTTTGATTAGTCCAACCATCACCTTATCTCTTGCCTAACTCTTTTGTGAACAAATACTTGAGGCCCTCGTGATCGGCATAGATCTCACACCTTCGCCCATAGAGGTAGAGCCCCACATCTTTAAAACGAACGCCACTGTGGCTAGACCCAATTCAGGTATGGGGTAGTCCTGGTCATGTGGCTTTAACCATCTTGAAGCGTAGGCAACCACTTTCCCCTTTTGTATGGGTACACATCCGAGACCATTCCTCGATGCATCGCCCTGACCTATGTAGGGCTTCTTAAGAATTGGGTAATACCAATATTGAGGGAAAACAAGTCCCTGCTCGAGTTCTTGAAGGCATCGGCCCCTCTTTTCTGCCCATGTAAACCATTTCTTTTTTTTTGGGTTAATTGGGTCTAGGTTTAGCTATCTAAGAGAAATTCTTATCAACTTTCCTTGATACCCTACAAACCCGAAAAACTCCTTACTTCCATCACTGTTTTAGGTGGTTTTCCAATCCATCACACTTTTATCCTTTCGGGTTCCCAGTTATATATTCTCTTGATGTTATGCGGTCCAAATGAAATCCTACCCAGCCAGAACTCACACTTGGAGGACTTGATGTATAACTTATGTTTTTAAGGTTTGTAATGCTACACATAGTGCCCTTCATGCACTACTACGTCTAAGAGTAGATAAGATTATCATCCATAAAATTTTCACACAATTATCTAGTAAAGGCCTACACGCCCAGTTTATCCAATCCATGAATGCAACAGGAACAATTGCTAATCCAATGGCATCATCAAGAATTACAATGTCCTTGTATAATTCGAGATGTGGTTTCATGTATATTTCCTGGCTTAGTACTTTGACTGAGGGTATCCTGATCGAAGATTAGTCCTTAAAAATACACTTATCCCTTATAGCTGATCCAGCAGGTCATCGACCTTAGAAAGCAGATACCTAGTCTTGATTGTATCTCTATTTAGATCAGGTAATCGACACATAATTTTATCTAAACCATTTGGAAGGACTTGCCTCATTGGCTCCCTACTGTACTTGTATTGGTCAAGGGCAGGCATAGATAGTCGAACGGACTCAAACACTCATGCCAGTTGCCTTAAAGTCGCTTGTAAAGCGGTTCAAGCATCGGCCATGGGTGGGGTTGGCGACGGTGCCTCTTGTTACTTTTCCCCCATATTGGGTTCATTTGACATATTTTCTGCTCGTTCACTTCACTGTAATTGCAATTCCATTACAGCCTTATTCCTTACGAATAGTTATTACGCCGTTTAATTCATTGAATAGCAATTCCATGATGAATCTCTATTACATAAAACATTGAATAGCAATTATTTATTCAAAGCTACGAATACTAATTCAATGTTGAAACTATCTTTTTTTCAAAATACCACAATTTAAATAAAAAAATTAATAAAAAAAATCCTATTACAGCTCTATTCCATTCCTCCATAATAGGAATTCCATTACAGCCTTATTCATTCAGCAAAGTAAACGAGCCATTTGTTCTTGGCATCTCCTTTCTTTACCGCGTCTGTTACCCTTAATTAATTTAGTTAAATGGCCTTCTAGTGACCTTATGAACATTTCTATCGGAGTTTGGAATTGCCGGAAATTCATACAAGCGAGTAATCATAAAAAAAATATAATTTAAGGAACTTAAATAAAGAAATCTTAACTTCATAAAACATAAATAGCTTTTCATAAAACTTAAACTGAGAGTACAAAGGCCCCTACATGGGAATTGAAATCAAGTCACACTAATGCAAACATCATAACAAGCAACAAACATAGATGATATCCGAAACAACAAAACTACTATGACCTATCTTTCAAGGTCGCAACTACAAAATTCAGCTTGGACTTGTGGGTCAAACATAGGTCTCGCTCCCTTCCCTAGATGATCGATTCCTCCTTCCGTATGCACTTCCTTTCTTTCATCAATCTCCTCCAGAATGGTTAATGTTCACATCCTCTATCCCATCCACTTCTTCCTCATGGGGTTGGTAACCAATTTCACTTAGTGGAGGTTGCTGAGCTATGTCGGTAGGTGGAGGTATCACTTCCCCATACACTCCCCACCAAAAGAAGTGACTTTGAGCATCTACCCGAAGCCAGTCGGTATGATCTCCCAACAGGTCATGGGCATAAATAAACAGATATCCGATTGGGCCCCAGGTTTGAAAATCGGGAAAGGTCGGTTTCCCTTCGTTTCTTAACACAAAAGTAGCTTCTTGTAACGTAGGTTCCCTTGACTTATGGACAACAATCCTTTCCACTGCATAGATTACTTCGAGCTCCGACCAATACTTCTTCCTTATAGGGCAATACTCGATGTTGGTCACTACCTTATGCCATTCAGTGTTCACCAACCCTCTTTTCCACAAATTAAACATCTCTCGGATTGACCTGGGACGACCAGCTAAAGCAAAGTCTTCGCACAAGACCCTAATTCTCAAACGGTATTCAACCAAGCTCTCATCAGATTGCTTATGCATTTGCCTTGCCGCTCGGTGAGCTTCGCCATGAGTAAGCTATTCACAAAAGGGAGAAAGAATCAGATTTGTAAAACCCATTCTACCCATGCTATTCTTATCTAGGCTTTATTTATTTCATTCTCATCCTACCTCAGACTTTTCAAGTCTATCGGTTAGAGTTATGATTGCAGATTCTTAACCATGCTCTGATACTAACTTAAACTGTCATGCCCCAGAGGGTACCCTAAACGCGACAGTCCACCACACTACGATATTAAACTCAAGTAAGGTAACCTATCCTTCCCATGAGTTTGAACATCGGGTTGTAAGGCTCACTTTCAGCATACGGGACCATACTTTGCTTTGTAGTAGTTTAAGGAGACATACATAGCAACAAGAATGTAAATCATAACCGTTTCCTTAGGTCAATTCTATTACATGAACTGAGGGGCATACCCTTGTAACAACGTCACAAAATCCCTTATTATCCTACAATTACCAACTTAGGAAACATGATTAGAAGTCCTGTCTACTTTAGGTCCCGGCCTCATCGAAAGCTCCTTAATGTCTAAGAGTTGTACCTGATGTCCACGGCTCCTCAGGGATAGCCATAAGTATTCGTACTGCGACAGGAAACTATTAGGGTAAAAGCTAACTAGCTTAGTGAGTAAAAACTTCCATATCACAATTTCAACAAAACATTCAAGCAAGTGATTAATCAAACAAGTGGAATGCATCAAACACGTGTGTTCAACAAACATATGACCAGCCGGAAATCATATGCGGATGGACTTACGCTCTCCATCCCGGGTTAGCAGATTAACGAATCCTGTGGTATAACGCTGTTTAAGCTCATGGTCAACTGAACTATAAATTCGTTTTATGGTTCACGATTAACCAACATATTCGTTTTATGGATCACGAAAAACCAACAAATGCTAATGATCCATCCCCATCATGATATGAATGAGTTCAAATTTATATTGAATGTCTAATAATCGATTAATCCAATTTTTTTAGGCGGCCAAGCAATATTCGCTGCAATGCATTCTAACTCCCCTCTATTCAAGCAATGAATTATCACCCGCTTCGATATTCTTTAAGTTCAACTTCACATATCAATAGCAGACAATTATAATTCCCAACTAACCCCATCGTGCATAATCATTCTTTTTATCTTTATTTAGCAACTAGTGCAACTATCATTACAATCGCAAGTAATAATTGAAATCGGAAGTGATACTTACTCGGCCATGGTACGTCGGTCTCTTAGTAATAGTAGTCGGGTGATAGGGATTCGTCGTTCTCGGGATCACCTAACAAGTAAGAATAACCTAATGAGAACTTCATCACTTAACTAATTCAAACTATGCATCTAAACTAAATAAAATCGTGATTCTCGCTATTTGCGGAAGTTCCAACTTAAAACGACCATAACTTGGTCATTTTAACTCGAAATTTCGAAAATTTTATATCGATTTCTATCTACTTCGAAAGATCTATCTATTTATAATATTAATTCCAAGTTTTGAAAATTTAGATCACAACAGAGGGATCAGATCGGGTCTGTAACCTTTTTCATTTTCGAAGTTGTTTTGCACTTGATCAACATGTATCTAGTTGATGATTCATGTGTATATAAAATATGAATGAGTTCCTAATATGAAAGACATGTGATGAGTTCAATATATGCATGATCTTGATAATTTTTTATAATGAAAATTTTAAGAACTCCTAATTCTTACAAAATTCTAACAATTTCTTCTTAAAATCCCATTGTCTAAATTTTGCATCTCATTAGTAATTTGGGATTTCATTCCTAGAATTTCCTTATTCTAAATAAAAATGGGTCTTCATCATCTATACTATCCAAGACTTTCATTTCCACATAAAAATTTACATTTTTCACTTTGCAAGTATGTTTTTAAATAAGCTTTTCACAAAATCCGAATTTGGAAAAATTCATTTCTTGCATGTTTCCTTTGACAAAACTTGTTTAATGCATCAAAATTTAAAGCTTTACTATATCTATTACCTAAGGACTTCATTTAACACAAAAACATGCAATTTGAGCTTGAATACTAGGTGATTACATAGACATCATCCCAAGTTACGAATTTAACGATTTGAACACTAACTCAAAATTTTCCATCTTAATTCCACTACTTGTTTTACACATTACTCATATCCAAACTCCTTTCAACTCCTAAAATCATTACTTAATGATACCTATTACTTCTACCCTTCATTTTTCATGTAAAATATAGTTTCAAAGTGGTTTCAAGGGCTTTTAAAATAAGTCTTACAAATCATACGAATTTCTTTGAACTTTTCTAACAAAACTTTTTCTTTTCAAGTTCCTTGCCTTATCTTCATAAAGATCTACCAACTATACATTTATATATACAAGACTAGGCCTTTATGAACATTAATGCATGAAAACACAAAATACCCATATGAACATGAATGTCAAGAAAAATATGAGTGTCTAAGTGCTAGATACTACTACTTATAGTGCATGAAAATGATTTAAAGGCATGAACACATATTTTCTATGCAAGATCTCTACTTTTATATGCATGAACAAACAATACTTCAACAAAACTTATTAAACACAAGATCTACTCTTGTGATGGTTTGATATTCTTGTATTAGTATTTTTTATCCTAGCATTTGCTCATTGGGATTTAAGGTGGAAAACATACAAGAATAGTCTTGCCATTACATGATTGTGTAGGAGTAAGGCTAGAATCATTACCTAAAAGAAGATTTGAAGAAGATGAAGAAGAAATGGACTTGTGAGTGAGTGTGTGTGTTGGAGGGGGTGTCACGACACAAGAAGAAGAATAGAGAGAGTTTTTCTCTTTTAGAAATTTTTGAAAGTGAAAATGAAGAGAGAGAGTGAAAATGAGTTTTATATTAAGTGAATTAGGTTTAATTGTATTAAAAGAAGTAAAAATAAAACAAATGGAGGGGAAAAGGGGAGGGGTGCACCGGCCAACAAGAGGAGAGAGAGGAGAGATTTGAATTTGATATAATTTGTAATTTAAGTAATAAAATGTAATAATTAAGTAGGAAACAAAATTTTCTCGGAAAAGAAAATATAATGAGTAGTTAAAGGATGTAAGACTAGGCATGGGTAATGTGTATGTAGGGTGTACTTGTGAATAGTGTAAATAGTAGACAAGATATCTACTTTACCGTAGTAAAGAAAATACGGGAAAAAGCTATAATTGTAATTTTTATAGTCCAGAAAATTATAAAATTTATATTTTTAAAATCCTTATAAATTCTAAGGAGTATTTCAGAATATTTTTCTGAGTTTTTAGTCCTAGGGCTCGTTTTTCCATAATTGGACTCGGGAAGGCCCGGAATAGAAAATTTTTCGAAATTAAAACTTTCTAAGGTTGAAATACACTATAAAACAATAATCTACATTAAATTATTTTATAGAGGTTTTTATATATAGAAATTGAAAAAAAGCCGGATCTAGGGTTCCTAGGTTGCTTGCACTAATTTAATTAGGGTTTTGGTTTCCGATTTACGAAGTTTACCCATGTATTAGAAAAACCGGGTTCACAAGCAATCCAAAATTAGTACAACTGAGGCTCTTGATATCCTTATGAATTTACGAGCCTAATGGTACTAATATCATATATCTAATGTTTCAAATCCTGGGGTATGCTTTTCGAAGTATGTACCCGATCGGCTTTGAAATAGATAGAAAACTCGCTAATCTTATATTTTAAAGCGTTCCAAAATTATTGCAACCTAAACTATATTCTTTGCTCATATTCCGACTCCTTGGTGTGTGATTACGGGATTGCCGGGTTGGACCTACTAGGGTTTCCTGGGAATTGTTCGCTTAAGTTTCCCGGTTGACTTCTCGGTCCAGATTGTTGCCAATCTTGGAAACTGATGTTTTATATTTATACAATTTTATTTTATGTGAGAATATTTATTTTAAATTTTATCTTCGTAGATATTTAATATCTCTTAACGTTTTCAAAATTCTGAAATTTGGTTTTATACCTGAAGGTTTATCGTTACTCGTTGTTTAATAATTTGTTTTTTTTTTTTTTGAGGTGTTATACTACCCGCTTTTGCAAGTCAGTGTTAAGCATAGAATTTGTCATGCGTAGCGATTTTGGTATTTGGAACTATTAAGTTCTTATGTTACTTCTAAGAATTTTCTCTTTGTCCAAGATTAAGAAAATTTCTGGATTTGTTCAAGACTTCGAGCTAATTGAAGTTCGGTTTTAATTGAGAGTCATTTTCAAAGATTATTTTAAAGGTGCTCATTTTGGAGTTATTTACTGAAATTTTCCAGGTTACACTTTGTAAGTGTCTTTTGTTTTTCCATCAATCCTTAGAATTGTGTTAACAATATTCTCAAAATATTCTTCTCAATGTGCATAGCATCAAGATTATGTCTAAGCTTCAACTTTGACCAATATGGTAATTGAAAGAATATGGATTTCTTAATCCAGTTGTACTCGCCAACATGATGGGCTCTTTTAACTTTCCTAAGATGCTTTCCCATACCCACATCTACAACTGTATGTAATTGGTGAAGAATGTCTTCACTAGAATATAGTTCAGGAGCTTCACGATTATCACGCATTCCGTCAAATTTCAAGCTACATCTCCACCTATGTTCCTTTGGCAACCACATCTTATGACCAACATACCCAATCTTGCTTTTAAGTGTTATTGATGGTGTTTGATCTTCGCATACCGGACAAGTGTTGTATCCTTTTGTGCTCCACCTAGACAAATTCCCATATGCTGGAAAGTCGTTGATGGTCCACATCAATGCAGCATGCATTTTAAAATAAGATTTCGAGTATGCATCATATGTCCATAGTCCATTGACCTAAAAATCATTCAACTCATTAATCAAAGGTTGCATGTACACGTCGATCTCCTTCCCTGGTGCTTTAGGTCCAGGGATTAACAACGTCATCATGAAATACTCTTTCTTCATGCACATCCACGGTGGTATGTTATATGTAAGAAGTACGACTGGCCACATGCTATATGATTGGCTCATCGTACCAAAAGGATTGAAGCCATCACTAGCCAACCCTAACCGCACATTACGACTATCCTTCTGGAAATTCATTATCAAAATTAATCCAAGACAACGCATCTGTTGGATGGCCCATAATGTTTTCTTGTCTCTTATGTTCATCTTTATGCCATCGCATTTTTTGAGCAATCTTAGGATTCATGAAGAGGCGTTGCAACCTTGGTTTTACAGAAAAGTATCGTAGAATCTTATAAGGAATAGGCTTTGTAGACCCTCCAAACATCTTACACCTGGAAGTACCACAAGTAGGGCAATTGGTAAGATGGTTGTTGGTACCCCAAAATAAACAACAATCATATTTACATGCATGAGTATAGTGGTAATCCATACCCAACCGTGAGTACTTGTTTGCATGATAGTATGAGCTGGGAAGACACTCTCCATTGAGTATCACATCACGTAAAAATTGTAGAAGCATGTCAAACGACTTATTGGTCCACTTATTGTACACTTTCAAGTGGAGAAGATTCACTATAAAGGAGAATTTAGAAAACTTACAACCCGGATAGAGCTTTTGTTGTGAATCTGCTCTTAAACCACTTAAAAAATCTGTTGGAATATCGAAGCCATCAAGGCTTGAATCTTCCGCTTGATTCGCAGCAAAAGCCCCAAAATCTTCAAGCATCTCATCAAGCCCATCAATGTCATCATCATTTTCCACATTGTACTCCTCTACATTAGATCTCATTTCACTCTCTATATGACGATTTCTACCACGAGGTCCACTAGTCAATTCAATAGTCGGCTCCTTACCATGATATATCCAACACTTATAAGTTATGTCTATCCCATCAACAAGCAAGTGTGCTCTAATCACATTCACAGTGTACAAGTTGCTATTTAAACATCTCCTGCATGGACAATTTAACTCTATGTTTCCTCCATATTTCAATCGCATGTATGCGACGAAAAATTCTACACTTCATTGGTACTCTTCACTTCCAATGCCGCAATTCATCCAATTCTTATCCATATATTCTAAGAGAAGCCATAGGAATAAATAATTAGAAGACAAAAAATATGGTCTGACAAAATCAATAAAATACACTACAATCAACAATTTACCAATCTACACTTATCTCAAACATTGCAATTGATAGTGCAATCAAAACAATTGTGCATTATCTTTAACATGCAATTTCAGAGTTGGATGATAAAATTAAAATTTTCATTTGGATAAAATCATACATGTGAGATCAAAATTAAAGGAAAAAGGATTTATATTTTTTTAAACAACCACATGTATGTTGAAGCTCTTCAATTTTTTAAAAATGCATGTCTATGTTATGTTCATTCATATATGAAACCAACACTATCTCTACACCATACTTCAACATGTGGACTTCCTATTTTGGTCAATGAATTGACGTAACAATTTGAAAAGTTAAGATTAAATTGAGTTTAAAATTCAAAATATAGTATTATTTCTTATAGTAATGGAAATGAAAGAAGATTCAAACCATCTTTCCTTTAAGAATCTACTTAGACTAGTACGGCTCATTCTGTATATCATTTAATACTTAGAACTCATCTTTGTGTGTGTATCTCCTTCATGTACCGAATATTTTAATTTTCTCCATTTCTTTTCTCTGTCTTCAACTCATGAACAAGCAATATAAACACTATTATAGGATTTGAGTCAATACTTTTGTAAACCAGCATCTATACTTTGATGGCTTTATGTTGTAGGTCTTCTCAGTTAGGACACTAAAATAAATCCTTTGAGAACTTTCCTCAAAATATACAATATTATATATATTAACATTTTATAAACTCCATTTATATGATCCTACTCATAAATCACACATTATCATGTTGAATTCTTCATATCAAATTGTGTCTTTACAAAGTTGAATTTTCTGCAACTCGTGATATCTAGTTCTAGAACATGGAGAAGATCACACCACACACCAAGGCGGCGCCCCCCCCCCCCCCCCCCCCCCCTTTTTTTTCAATTTTATCCTATTGTCTCAGAAGTATGACTGTAAGGCTCTATTTAGGTGCAAAAATTTTGTGGACCGAATAAGAAATTACTATTAGTTCCTCATTGGGTTTCTGTTATAGTTATTTGATTAGACAAAAAAAAAAAAAAATAAAACACAAGACAAGCTTTAAAAAAATTGTCTCATATATTTTATGGTATAAAAATCTAATAGACATGACAAACAACTTTAATTTGAAAATTCTAAATTATCTCCACTTCTAGTCATTCCTTTCTTCTTTCATAACTAATATGATGAATTAATTAAAAATATATTAAATATAAAGATATAATGTTAAAATACGATATTTTATTTATACTTATGTATATCAAACACCAAATCGTACAAAACCTTTATTCAGTACTAATAGTAAAAAAAATTATTTTGCATAATATTCTTATACAGTGTGATTCAATTTCTCGTACTCCGTTTAATCTTTGTAACCAAACGCAAGCTCGGTTTAAGGTTCTCCTTTAACATTTAGACATGTTGGTAAGAAAGGCAAGACTATGGTAACAGCTATAAGATACAACGTAACAAACGAGAAAAAAAAAAAAAATCAAAAAGCTCAAATTGTATAGCAATCACAATCCCTTTTATTAAAATTCTTGGGGATTTTTAGTAATTTCAATAACCTTTCCTTCTACTACTTTCTAGTAAGGATTATGATTAGATTCCCACCCTCGGATACTTCAAAAATATCTTTAGGCTATATCTTATTAAATAATTGATTTAATCTTATATTAAAAAGTCCTCAGATATTTTTACCAACTTGATTCACTTCCCATACCTACTCGCATATGGAATGAATGTGATAATACTCGCCTAAGTGCTACGGTATGCCAAAAAAAAACTTTCACATTATATTTCAGGTGTTATTAGTATTATACTCGTTATCAAAGTATTGATAAATTCTAATATATGTACCGTGTCAAAAAATATATATTTCTTTTTAAAAATATATATTTCTCTAGTATATATGTAAGCGTTCATACATAAAATGTATAATATTGGATAAATCTTTCTTCAATATTGATGCATTAAGGCACTTTATGAAAATTTAAAAGGAAAAATTTTAGGTTATTCAATATTCATTATCAATTTAGTTTTTTTTGGCTCAAATAAATATTAATTATGACCTTACGAAGAAGCAAATGCATTTAAATGCAAGAAAACGAAATTATTTGACTTCTTAAAAAAATGAACTCAGGAGATCCATTAATGCTTATATATATTATCAACCATTTTCTTTGAGCTATTAACAAGTAAAAATGAAACACCAATAATAATAATAAGAACAACAACAACAACGACAATAGTAATATGTAGTTGACCAAAAGCAGAATGGAAAAATGGACAATCTATAAAAGGATAAATTGTAAATATACTTTTGTGTTCATTCTGCTTCGTTCTCTTTGAAAATGAGCTTTGAAACCATCAATTATCAAATAACATGTTTCTAATTTGTTAAATAGGCACTCCACATAAATATGCAGGTCTACAAGCTTCATATCGAATGGGGCTAAATTGTATATGGAGCAACACATTTGGGTGAATTTGTAATTTAAAAAAAAAATAATAGCTAAATTATCAAATCTCATAGCTTTTCAAGCTATAAAGAAGAAAACATGAATCGGATGTGGCGGCTTTATCTAAAATATCCACACAACAAATGCGAAAGGAACATCAAGAAGAGACGACCCCATGTATTATCATCCACCCCCCACAAACACAAAAACTCTCATCAACCTCAATAAGTACACACACTTACACACACTTGGCCCTAGTCCTAGAATCCTAATTCTAGATTTCTCCAAGGTTCCCTTTAGGAACTGTTGCACTAAGGATTCATCAAAAACCAAACATATTTTCCAATCTTCCAATTTTTGCAAAACCATAACAATGCTAGACTAGACACGTACCAAAACTCATTAAAAAAACCATAACAAGATCCCACCCATCAAGCCATAATATAACATCTCCATTTTCGATACTAGTTTAACTTTAACACCTGCATTTTTATATTTATTGATTAGTAGTTACTATTAGGATAAGCAAATAAACAGCAATTGTTTTCATGGTTATCTCCTTTCAATTACCAGGTTTTAGCAATAATTCAAATTAACTAAAAACTCTAACTGTAATGATTATATCATACAACTCTATTTCATAGCAAAGGTTTACCTTTATAGCCACAAAAATTGAAGTGATGAGAGAACAATGGGAGAAATAACCAAGTATGTTGTAGTGGCCAGTAAAAGACAAGAGACACAAATGTAATTTCTATTCATTTAATATATTGACAAAGAGAAAGGTAAGAGAAAATAAAATATCATCTTTAGTAACGGGAAAAAAATCATTAAAAATCTGTTGTAGTAGCTAGTAAAAGTCAAGAGACACAAATATATAATATAATGTTGTGAAAGGAGACTGGCCTTCTTTGGTTATTATTTATTTATTAATTACTCTATAGTTTTATAAAATTAGTGTGGATCGTCACTATCATGGTTAAGTCTGGCTAGTACAAATATAAAAGGGAATGAAATTAGATTGCATGATATGAAAACAACTATAAAACTAGATGGATAATAAAAGAATTTATTAGTGAAATATATCGATCATGAGCTTAAAACTAATTCCAATATGTCATAAAAAATAATCAACAAATAAATAACCAAATATTTTAATAGTAAAATATATAATTCAGTTTATAGTTAGTTCGAATAAGTCATATCGATCAAGGGCTATGCCGAATTGACGATGGCTTTAGAATTGATTGACATAGGAAAACTTCATCACAATACTTGGCCAATCTTAATCTACCCTAACTTCCAATTAGCAAACACAATTAATCCTCTGTAATTTGAGCATTTTCACGCTAGAACATCACTTATTGGTTTTGTCAACAAAAAAACAAGACATTTCCTATATAAAACATGACCTAAACACCATGATCCAATTGATTCCTTGCAAAAGCAAGGTCAACATTCGAAACCAGATGTAAAACTATAAAGAGTATAATGGGTTTTCTTGGTTTTGCAATACATTAGTTACAAACTGAGAATCCAAGTATATTTTCTCTGTCTTCAACTCATGAACAAGCAATATAAACACTACTATAGGATTTGAGCTTAGTATTACAACTATACAACAATGCAGTTCAAAAAATCCTACTCCAAATAATAGGCAAGAATATTTGTTATAATATATATGCCAACATAATGAACAGCAAGCATTACACCAGATCAACTTAGAATGCAAAATGACTCTAATAACTTCCAATCAACTTAGCATAAGTATTGTAAAGGGAAAATGTCAAATTCGAAACCTAAACTTTATAGAAAAATTTAATTTCATATTTGATCTTTAAAGTAGATGATTTGATACTTAATCAAACTTTTTTAGCTAATTTTACTACCTTATTAACCCATTTACTTTGTTTTCTAATGGAAAAAAATAGCCTATTAATATTAGACGGTATTAAAAGATGTTTTTAAATTCAACAATATGTTATCTTTTTCAAAATCAATGAAGAAAGTAATCAATGTTATGTAAGTAATAAAAATAGTCACAAAAATTTTGAGTATATATTAAATTAATCACTTCAAAGTTTAAATACAAAATCAAATTTTTATGTAAAGTCTAACTACCAAATTTAACATTTACCTCATAGTAAATGGATCATTAATATATTACACATCTTCACCAGTATTTATAGGCTTATGAAATCAAATTTTGTTTTGTTAAGGTTTAAACCAAGATTAAGGCACTTCTTTGGAGGAACTTAGATCACGAAGTATAAAATTAAACAAGGACGCATGACTCATAACTAATGGAGTATAGGAGTGACTCACTATGCTAGGGTTTCAAGTGTGATCGATGTAGTGGAAGATGTTGCAATCGAGAGCTACCAAGGAACATACAATCCACAAAAACAGTTAATGTTGAAAAATCAAAGCTTCAATCCATCAACATTATGGGTCAAAAAAACTATATAAATTAAAAGATAGAGAAATGAACCAGTTCTTGTTGTTTGCCTTTACTTTTGCTTAGCTGAATCTTATTCACACAGACAGCCTGGATGTTGATTTATGTAGAGGTGAGTGTTGGGTCTAGAGAAGAAGGGAAAGAATAGTAAGAGTGACAAAGGATATACATACATATACACAAATATATGGACTTTATTAGAGTAAGTATATTTATACATATATGGTAGGCAATGAAACACTACAATGTGTGTGCTAAAAAAATAGTTACAGGCCATTCATTTAAGTGGAGCAAATTTACCAACAAAAACCACTTAGTTTACGAATTAAGAATATCTCATATCAAAACAAAGCTTATGCGCCTAAAAAAGAGTGTATGATTTTTGCATGGGTGACAATGAAACTATATGGAGCCAGTTTTGTCAGCGGAAGTATAAGAAAAATACTTCTTTTAACCATGAATAGGTAAAGCTACATGATTCTTTTAAAAAATCTGAAAGGGAAAGTATGCAAGTACCAAACTCGATTTAAATTGGCTTGGCCATTTGGATGATTTGGAATGATCAAATTGTTTGTGTCACGCCCCAAAGGGTACCCTAAACGTGACAGTCCGCCATACTCAATATTAAAGCTTACGTATGACAACCTTAGCCATTCCTAAAAGCTTTTATATTAAATGTAAGGCGTACTTTCACAACTTTAGAGGACCATATATGAAATTATGAAGCTTAAGGAGATATAAAAACATATTAAGAAAAGAGGATTCATAATAAACATTTATTCATATCAATGGTTTTACAAACTTAGGGATATTTCCCAAGATCACTATTCTATTACAAGATATTTGTACATTTTCTCTAATACTAAACTTCATCTAAAATTTCTTTATCTAAAAGAAATTACTTGCCCGCAGGTCCCCGTGGCCTTAACCATAAGTAAGGAAACTACAAAAGATATCTATTGGGGTATAAGTAATAGGCTTAGTGAGAATTATTTCCATAAATAACTTCTTGTAATCAAAGTTTCAAACAAGTTAATTAAGCAAACAAATGAGATGCAACATACACGTGGGCAAACAAGACATATAGTTTTCGGGAACTATATGTTGAATGGATTTGCGCCTCCATTCGGGGTTTGGTGATACTTTTCCTCAAATCAAGTAGTTTTAGTTAAAAAGTTTTAAGCTTGCGAGCACTCATCGCCAAGTATTCCAAATCTACTTGAAATGACCTTGCTTTCGGATCTTCCGCCAAGCATTTTCCTTAAGCCGCCAAGCAATCGCTTTCGGATCTTTCGCCAAGTGTTGCTTTGACATGAGCTTACTATCCTTCTCACCCAAGGATAATAACCCAAAATGCAATGTGACTCACTTCGTGGTATGCATGAATCCATTTATAATAATACCATAACATTATTATTATCAAGTTTAAGGTGATCAAGGCATTTCATACAAAGCAAGTGCTATACTAAAACAAGCAATTTAAATCAATTTCGGCTTCGATATTCTTAGGATTCTTTCAAAGAATTATTTCCATACATAACCATTTATCTTTTCTTAGCTTCTAATGCAACTAATTTACAAGCACAACAAGTATGGCATTTAAAGGAAATAAAACTCACGATACCATGATGACTATTCCTCTAGGCAGGTGAGTCGTTCACACACTCCACTTAATCATAATAATCTTCCGGATAAAGGAATCCTTCCTCGGGGTCACCTAACCAAAGAAAATACCCATAATAAGTATTTCTTGATGATTTTCTTGAATTTTGACAAAACAATGTCAAAAGAACGTTAAAGTTCGTATAAAGGAATGTTCCAACTTAATATGGCCATAACTTGGTCATTTTAACTCGGAATCGCGCATATAATATACCGATTTCTACCTACTCGAAAAGATCTACCCATTTCCAAAATTATTTTCAACAAACAAAGCCATATAGGCTCCGAAACAGTGGTGACAAAATTCACCACGGATTTTCCAAGTAAAAACAACTTTGGTTCAAGAAATCAAAATTTGTTTGATAAATACTTAGTTATCTATATAGTTGAAAAATTCTCTTTTTATGGTTACTTAGCTCATATTCATTCATGCTCAAGTGTTTGTTGTCCATTTATTTTATTCAAGTAAAATCATGTCGGTTTTTGAAGTTGTTTTTGGATGATATAGTTTACAAGGATTCATGTTAGTAAACTTTTTGAAATGACTATTTGGTTTCTTTTTATTTTACAAAAACGTTTTATGTTGGCTTATATATATTCAAGTAACCTTTTGAAAATAAATTTTCTTCCTTCTAAGTTTTTTATACTAATACTATTTGGAGTTTTCTTTAGAAAATACACTATTATTCCTATTCATTTTTCTTGTACAAATTCCTTTGTCTTTTTATTTGCAAAAAAAAAAAAAAAATCCTTATTTGAAAATCTCTCATCCTTCCTAAAAATCATTCATGCATAAAAATTTATTTTCTCGATAAAAAGTGGAACAATATGTGACTTAAGAAACTTTTTATAGAAAAAGTAGTTTCTAAAATTTTAGTGGTTTCTTCTTGTAACTTGAAAAGAGATAACTTTTGTTTTCCAAACCATAGATTTTCTTCTTTTCATAAACTTATTCCTAAGTGTCAAAATCTTCTTTTGTTTAAATATTTTTTTTAGAAATTGAAATTTTTGGACAACAATATAAATAAACATGATTTATGAAATAATAGTAAACAAAATAACATAAAACATAAATAATAAAGTCAAGTATTGGAGTCTTAGCTTTTTCAAGGCTCCCGGGACTAAGAAGTAGACTAGTCCCAAAATAAAATAAAATGAAAGAAAGAAAAACTTGTTTTGACTTGATGAGGACAAGTCTAAAACTAGAGACTAATATTAAATTAATAAGGAATAAATAATAAATTGTAATGGAATAAATAAATAAATTGTTTTGCATGAAATAAATAAATTGCAAGTGAGCTTATATGCTCCAAAGAATATGTATATATATAGATAATAGTACTTAGATATATAACAATAACAAAAATAATAACATAAGCATAAATGGATTTGCATGAACAAGAATAATACATGAACATAATGTAGCTTCCATAACTTGTAGTCTTTGGAAACTCACACTATGGTCATGTAAAGTTACATGACATGAAGAAGAAGAAAGTAATATGAAGTGGTTACCTAAAGAAGACTTTGGTATGATTATGTGGTTATGGGTTTTGGTTTGTTAGTAGAAGTTGTTGTGGAATTATTTTGAGAGAGTTTTGGGATGGTATTTTGAGAGAGTTTTGAGAGGAGAATTTGAGAGAGTTTTGGTAAGAAATTGTGGGTAGTGAATGTGTAAAAGATGAAAGATGAGGGGGGTATTTATAGGAAAATGTGGAGGGATTTTTGTGTGATTAAAATAAAAGAAAATTGAAACAAATTGATGAGGATAGAGAGAGGGGGGGCGCCGGCCACAACTAAAGGAGGGGGACTGAATTTATTTTTTTGACTTTTTGTTAAATGAAAGGTGGAATGTGTAAGGTAGATGTGAAATAAAGTTATGGAAAAGGTAAAAAGTAGGATTATAGGTTATGGAGTGTGTAAGAATAGGTGTAAGAAAAAGTAGAGATAAAAGAATAGTGTAGAATAGTATAATATAAGGTAGATATGACTAATAAAGTACCGGTAGTAAGAAAATACATGTATAAATGCGATATCTGTTATTTTTACTCACTGAAAAATTACGAAACTGATATTTTTGGAAAATTTATATTTTTACGAGTCTAACGGTGTATTCGGAATATTTTTCCTATTCGGGGCTCCTAGACACGATTTTCGAGAACTGTGTCCGATCGGGTTCAAAGGACATCCGAAATTCGAAAAACTGATATTTTTATGTAGCCTATAGCTATTACAAACTATTCTAGCTAATTATTCCAACTTCGTTTTCTAGGGTCAAAGAGAACGGCAATGCCGGATTTAAACGGTTACGATAAACTAGGGTTTTGTTGACCTTTAGAGTTTTGTTTGACTTTCGATTTAGGGTTTTATGCTAAACCGATTCAAAAAATTTGGGGGTTTACAGTTTGATTCATGGAAAATTTACTCCTTTGCGTCATAATATAAGGAGATTAGATAGTGAATATTGGGTGCATCACAAGAAGAAGAAAACATTTCCTTTCCAGTATCCCAAGTAGTAAAATGGACTCCTCTAGCAAAAGCTTTTGTGAAGATTAGTAGAGATGCTTCTATTTCTTCAAATTGAGAAGATATCATAGGAGCAACTCAATCTATTACTATATTGAATATCTATTCAAAGAGACCAATAAAACAAAAACATCTATCTGCATGTTAATTATGAATATTGATTAATACTAAGGAACATTATGTTGCATACCATTACTTTTTTTTTCCCCAGGACATACTATAACATTGACTGTATCCTTTAAAGTAAAAAATTCTCATATCTCCCAGCATTAATCACACAATTAAAGGAAAAATGAAAAGTTTGACCAAAGAAAAGGGAAAGATTGGAAAAATAAAAAAATATAAATTATCAACTGACTTATAGGACACGTCCAGCTTTTTCCTTATTCATGCAATCATACTAATGGGAAAATTTTATATAATATATAATATGAGATCCACTTTGAAACCTTACTGGTATAATGTGTCAAGATTGAGTTTAATTGACACACAAAATCAAAGAAAAAGATAAGTGAAATTATATATTAAGGTAAAAAAACAAGAGCATGCCATGACATGGTGAAGATGAAAACTTGAAAGCAGCAACCAAAACAAAACTAACAAAATCGAACTTTTCAAAATAGACAATAATAAATTAAGAATAAATCTGGTTATATATATTACGTACCTAATTTATTTCTTGGTTATCATTAACCTGAAAAACAATTCCAAAACTTAAAGGAACAAACAAAAAAACTGTAAAATTTCAAGGACCATTTTGTATATTTTCCAATTTTATATTATGATCATTTAATAGTTGATAAGATAGATTTTTTTCATTCCCTCAAAACTTTTAGATGCCACTATGTTTGACTAGGGCATAAAGACAAAGAAGAAGGAACTAATGGACTTAAAAAAAAAAAAAACACAGAGAGAGAGAGAGAGAGAGAGAGATAATTCATACTCTTTTTGGCACAAATGTTCCCATAACTTCTAACTAATTACTAATACCATCAACATAGTTTGTTGTATAGATAATTGTTGTGAATAATTCTATTATCATGACACTCCTATCTTTTGACATAGAATTTTACCACATGGTATAGCAAAGCAAAATTCATGTTTCAATATCAGTCAAATCAACCCAACTCAAGGTTTCATTAAATTTTAATAACAAATTTATCCTACACCATTTTTGAAACTGATCCACTAATTGCACCATCAATTTTCAGCCAACTTTTGCAAGCATGGCCATTCCTATCAAGGACCAAGTAATAAATACTAAATATAACCAACAACAGTGATGCCTATGTCCATAATTTGGGATAATATCTACCATATTAATTAGGAGGAACCGTCCTTACATAAAGTCTTTTTGAAATAAGTACTTGAAAATGGAAACACATTCCACCAGGATTTAAATACATAAGAAAACTACACCACATCATTTCATTCAATAGAGTACAATTATATCAATCAAATAAGTTAACACAAGAAAATTGATAGAATACAATTTCTCCTAGCAAAAAAAAAAAAAAAAATCGATATCCACCGACTAGCTAAACAAATTCCAGTAAAGGATAACATAATTAGACTTAAAGAAAGGAAATCCCTTAAGATAATGAACATGTGACTATAAAAATTAGACTAAAGAACTTTTATTCTTCCATCCTTTCTTTCTTTCCTTAATATTGGTTCACCTTAAATAAACAAAAAGCATATATACAAGACAAATAAGAGATAAAATTTCACCCAACAAAAAGCTTATATCTATATATGAAGAATGGATAAGACAGGTTCTTCCAGATCTTTACAAGGAACTTTTCATAAGTGTAATCCTATATTCTCACCCTTCAGCCCTAAAAGTTTTTACGGCCTCTTGCCTTTCTGACAAAACAGGCAGGTCTGTTGAATATAATTCACACTTTATGAACAGTGATTGTTTCCTTCAAAGAACAACTCCATAGCCTTAAGTACTTATTAAGGATTTTAGCCCACTAGTTTTGTGTTAATCTTTACAAACTTAGCCTACTAGTTATTAACTTGGAAACTTTTATGAATAAAAAAGAAAAATAACATAAGAGTTATTGAAAGAAAGAGAATTTGAAAATTATAAAGCCTTGATTGGATAAGACAACACTTACATATTCTTATTAACACACACAAAAGATATTACAAAACAATATAAGTGCCTTTTGTCCAAAGTAATGATATTTTTAGGTTTCTTATAAGAGCTTAAATCTAAATATTCTAATTTTTTCAAAACCTCATGCTAATCTTTCTCTTCTAATTCTTTACTCATTTCTTTATTAATAGTAATAGATTTTATAAAGACCAAGGCTGAGTAATGGAATAGATCTCATACTCCTCTCTTCTCTATTTCAAAATTTGTACACACTCCCTAGTTACTTTTTGCTTTCTACTAGGCTTTCCTTACGCTTTCCGCAAGTCTATCAGAAGAAATTGTCTACCTGCCTTGTCTTAAGGTAATAATTTTCTCCGTAGGACTCAATTGCTGATCATATCTTCTTATAATATTGCTAATGTTCTCTATATTTTGCTCTAATTTGGAAATCTGGTCCCTAATCCTTTTTAGTTTCCAGTTTTCTATAGCTTCTATCCTATGATCTTGAGTTCGTTTTATTCTTGTTTCAACAGATTGGTAATCTCTATGAAGATTACATAATCTGTTTTTCCTTTTTCCTAACTCTTGCTTCATTTCTCTTCTATTATGAACCCTAATCCTAATTTGGTCAGTAGAGGTTCTATTAACTCCTATGCTATCGTCATTATTAAAAGTAAGATTGCAATTACTGTATCTTCCAAAAGACATGATTTAGTAAGAAGGGAAAGTGTTAACAATTTTCTTCCTAGCTTCCTTCCTTTCTTGGGTATTCCAAGGTTTGCTTTACTTCTACTAACCTATGCTTGTATCTATGTTTTCTCTTTGGATTTTTCCAAATAATTCAGGGTTTCCTAGATTAAAAGCTACCTTTTCAAGTTTTTCCCCTAAATATTTTGCTTTTCCAAGATGCAATTAAATCTTTATGATTTAATTCTAATTCTCTAATATTCCCAAAGGATTTATTCCAAATTCCTATCTTTTTCTTATAGTCCTGCATGCTTTTGTAAATGTAAAAGTTGTAAGAGAAGTTGATTGTAAATTCTGTAGTGATTAAAATATCTCTTATTCCAATTATCATCGAGAAGATGATAATGTTTTTGGAGATATTCAGTTTTTTTGCTTATAACTACTTATCTGTTGTTTTGTGTACTGTATCTGGGTTTGAACTTGATTAATTTGAATTAGTTCATATTTCGGTACAGTTTTTCCAAACTTTTCTTTTAACTCTTTAGCTATCCTGGTTTGTTCATCTAGATTATCATTAATCTCGTCAAAGGGATAATTAGTTTCTCTTTGTGAATTTTCAGTGCCAAACTTACTTAAAAGATCCTCTAGATTTTTTATATTTCTATGTAACTTACACTCTAAAGATCTCTGTTCTTCACTCATTGTTCTCCAATTATGAAGTCAAGTTTTTCTTTTAGAGATTTGCTGATCTTTGCTAATTCTAAAATTTCTTCAGAGAAATTTTGCTTTGTTTGAAGGTGTAGTTCCTTCAGTTCTTTTGCCTGTTGTAGAAGATCCTGTGATATTCTCTTTGTCTCTTCCTCTATTACTCTAGGTTCATTTTCGAGTTTTTCTACAAGTTTTTCCATTTCTTCTCTAATTGGAATTTCCCTAAGATAAGAAAGGTCTTGCTGGTCTTTAAGAAATTTCAATTTATCAAAAATATGTAATCCCCCAAATTTTACGTAATCTGATTATAACAAATACTAAAAGTGTAACGTTTTATTATTTAGAATATTTGGAACAAGTAGTAAAAATCACTCCAAATTTTTCTCGATTTAAAAATGTTAAAGTATAAATGAATTTGATTATAATTAGCTATCTATTAACAATATTGAAGTAGCCCTACAAAAAAATAAGGTTACTAATAACAAATTAGTATAAATAACTTTTATACAGTAAAATATAATGTTTGGTAAAATGAGTCAATATCTAATAATCTAGATCTTAAATAAATAATTAAATTTTACTAATGTTCTATTCAAAAGATTTAGAGATTTATAAATTAAAATCCCGAATTGCCAACGAAAACTTAATAATTAGAAAATGAACAAATTGGCAAATGTGAAACCAATATAAAATATATGATTCAACAAAAATCCTAGAATAGACCTATGAGTTGTAATAAACTCATTCCTAACTTAAAAAAAAAATCCGAATAAAAACTTTCGTAACCTTAATAGATACCAAAAACGAGATTTCGTATATTGAATTGATAATTCACGATATAATCAAAAGTAACTCCAAATTTCAAAACCAATAAGATGTAGTTTAATAATAGAGCTTATCGGTATAAAACAATAATTTAAAGAGGAAATACTAAGATTATAAATACATAATAGACAATAATACTAAACAATAATTACCCAATTAGATTTAAAAAGAAAATTTCAAACCCACTGTTATAATTGTTAGGAAATTCTAAATTTATTAGGACTTGGTTCCTCACTTAATTTATCGAACTTGAAAATTTAATTACGTAAGTTAAAAATACTAAAAATAATTAATCGTGTGAAGTTTTAATAAAAAAAATTTTGAAAATACAAATAATTTAAAGTTTCGTAGTAACTTAGGTGATTTTATCTCTATAAAATGTAAATATAACAAGTATAGTTATATGCAAATAATTTATTATTAGTAAAATATTTTAGTGAATATCAATTAAAGATATATATAATAATAATTAAAAAAAAAAGAGAGAAAGTCAGATTTTTCCAAACTGCTGCACGAATTGAAGGATTTGATTCTCGAACGGCAGAGAGCTCTCACGCGCGCGCAACAGGAATTCCCAAGCAAGACAAATCCACCCTCTACGCGCAGCAGCTCACCCCAAGCACGGCTCTTCACGTGCAACAGACCGAAGCAGAACAAAAATTTGTCCTACGCACAACACGTGAAATCAGGAAGCAGCAGCAAGGAGTCATTTGCAGATTTGCTTTATCCACTCACGAAAACAGAGGAATGGGATGCTGAAATTTTTCCACAATGGAAAGTGTAACACCGCTGGAATATGGAATTAAGAGAACAGAAGGGAAAAAATTTAATGCGCAGCAAGCAGTAGAGTCGGCTGCAACATTCCTTCCAGCTGGAACAAGCAGAAGATCGAGTAGGAGACTATCACGTCAGGGCAGCAACACTTGGACCCCAGCTGCCGCACATCTCAATCTCTCCCATGCGCAGCAGAACCTTTACGAACAGGAGCTATTAGAAGTTGTTTTAATCCCCACGCTGGATCAAATGAGATTTCGGCCGCTGCATAGTCCACGTACCTTTCACACACACAACACAGCTCTTAGTTGAAAACAGAGCACCCATGGATAGAGGAAACAGCAGAGGAGAAATTCAACCTTCATGTCCAACCTTGATCCGAATTTTGAGCTCCAATATTCAACACGAAAATGACATAAAATCCAATTAAAACAATCCACATCAGATCAATATTTAATGCTAAGAATTCCAACTCAATTATACAACCCAAACAACTCCAAATCTGCCTAGAAAATTTCAAATTAGCAGCTGCAGCAGGGGACAAACCAACAAGAATACAACAACAATTTGAATTCCAAATTTTGTAAATTTCTAGGCTCATTTGAGCTGATATTTTTGACTAATTTAACACCAATAATAAGCCTTCAAATGTACACTTCATACCATTTATTAGCTAGAAACCAACAAAAGAAATCTGAAGAAAAATCCATGCAAATCAAGGTGGAAAACAACAAACAAAAACAGCAGCAGGAAAATTGGAAATTTACTTTTGTTTTCACACAAATTCTAACACGATTTTGACCCGATTTTTCTTGCAATTTGAGCCCCTATTTTACACACATAAATGACATTAAGTAGCTATAAAAAAAACACAATTAATACCCTCAAATATAGCCACAAAAATCTGTCAAAACACAAGCCAAATTGTCATCCAAATTTACAAATTCGTATGGACAATTCCAGCTGCAATTGTGAGCCTTTTTCAAACCCAAAACCATTTCCATAGCCTCTAAAACTTAGCCTAAACTTGGTATATGTATATAAGCTTAAGTTAGACACAAATTGAGCTCATAACTCTCACAAAATCCTCTAAAAAACCTAGCTACAAGGAGGAGTGCGTCCAACACTTTTTCCTTTTCTTTTTGCCATTGCAACCTTCAACTTAGAAGCTTAGAAACTCTTGTATAATCAACCATAAACCCCTAGCTTACTTACATATCTTACCTACACACTAAGCTCATCAACAACATTAATTCCTCTCTCCAACAACATCCAAAACCAAATCAAAAGTCTTAAGTTAACCTAAGGATTCAAGAGGGGGAAGCTAGCTTAACAAGGTAAGACTATTAGTTAGAATTTGTAAGCTCCCATTATAGTTAATGATGCTAACTTATAATTTAATTAAGAACTCATCATCTAACCTTGATATAGGTTTGATTCTGGCTTAAAAAGGAAGTTGAAAATCCTTTTTCCATTCCAAGCCAAGGTAAGTCCTAAACTATCAACTTATCCTTGTTATAGTTATGTATAGACTTTAGGATGAATTGTTTAGTATTGAAGAAAGGTTATGTAGTAGAAAGAAGTGCTAATCAATTGATAAATTCAAGTAGATGGATTTTTGATGTATTAGGAATGTTTAGATATTGTTGACAAAGGAATACAACAACTTAGAAATATTATAAAGATGGTAATAGTAAATTCGGATTTTGGAATAAAGTGGACGAAACAAGACTCAAATTTCATCTAAACTAGTTTAAATTCATATCTAACACCCCTAGGACCTTATATGAACATAAAACTTGATAAAACAAGCTTTAAAGGCGTAATTAGGATTTCTATATTACAAGAAAAATATTATAAACAATTCATAGAAATTATACATATTGATAATATTAAAAATCATGAATGAGCTAAAGAAATAGATAAGAGGATTAAATGATGGTTTAAATTATATAGTTGGACGAATGATGGTACATAAATATTTAGGGTTATAGAAGCATCAACTTGAAAGTTAAGACTCTAAGCTTCAGGAAACTAGGAACCAAAAGAAATCAAATAGAGAAGAATGTTCAAAAGGTCAAATAAACTATATTGATATATTTGCTATAAGCCAAAAACGACCTCATCAATAGATTGTATTGGGAAACTACTATAAAAACAATTATTTATTCATCAAAAACGGATTAGAAATGAGTTAGATATTATTAAAACAAGTTTTGACTACAATTGTTAGGATTCACTAGAAACTTATGCATGTGTTTCATAAATTTAAAAATTGTACAAATCTTTTTTCTTGAAAAATAATTTCACTACTAGAAAGTACTCTTCGGTTACTATCAAATCAACTATTTATACAACGAAATCGGATTTAAAACGAATAAGAAATCACAAACTAGAAAATCATTCAGTTTACACTCTTAATAAACCAACATCAATTTTACTGTTATTTCTATAAGTATGATTATAATTATTGCTATTAATATTACTACTGAGTATAGTATTCAGTATTGTTAATATTTTCATCACGAGTCATGAATGATTATTAATACTGCTATTTTCACATTAACGCTACTATATTTTGTTATCATCAATACTATTATTTTGTCACTAATGGCATGAAGATGCTTGTTGTTATTATACCTGTATTTATTACTAATATTGATATTAACATTTCAAAACTAATATTAATGATAATATTGTAGTATTAAACTTAGCTTGTTTTGCAATAAGAAAGAAACTGAAGTATAATAGAAATTTGATATATCTACATACGATTTTTATAACTTTTGAAAGATATAGATACTAAAACATACCCTTAAATAAATAAAAATACAAATTTGAGAGATAGATAAGGTTGACGGGCAAAGAATTAATAAATAAAAATCTCCTATTAAAAGCAGTAGAACTTAAGAAAGGACAAACCCCTTGAATAAAAATATAGATAGAAATTAATAAAAACTACATCAAACACCGATACGGAATATTTAGGTATCTAAAATTATTTAATTAAATTATTTAACGATGCAATAATTAAAGTAACAGGTTTAGTCTAATATTCGGTGATTAGAATCAGCGCCTTTAATTATAGGAAGACTTCTCTTACAGAAATAATTCAATAATAAATCTCTGTTATTTCCTTTCATAGGAAAATAGATCAATTCCCAGATTTCCGGTAGCTTATACAACAACTTAGCAAGGACCACAGGTGAGTAACTTAGACTTGTTACATTGTTTTTGCTTGTAGTATAGTTGCATTTGGAATAATATATATATATATATATATTCAATTGATATGCATGCGGGATTGGGATACAGCATGATGCATGGTGTATGATTTAATGGCAAATTATCATAATATAAGCGATAATCCTATTGTATGATAAATATTGTATGAAATATGTTGATGATTGTCTGTAAATTGTATGATCGCCTTAAACTTGATTAACAACTGTCGGTACTACAAATGAAACGGACATGCATTGTACGATTTGCATAAACTACATTATGTTTTTACGAACACCTATTACGTGTTAGAATTTCGGTTCTTGGTAATACTTGGTTTTTCTAGGCAATGGGCTATTAGTTCTACGCAAGTTTACCTTGTTCTGTCGGTTCCATGGGAACTAACTGGTAACGAAGGACGCCGCCCATGGTATCACTGTGAAATGGCTAACACTTAGTGGAGTCTCTAAGGTACAAGACAGGAACTGAGTGTTTAAAACATCATTAACATAAAGAGATAATAATTGTGAAGATTATGGATTCCTGTGTACTTAGTTTCTCCTGGGTAGGTGATTCAGGTATCGGTTCCTTCAACCCCGATGAGAGGGCGTAAATCTCCATCCTATTTGGATTCCGGTTTGTCCAAGCTTGTAATTGTTCATATGTTTGATTGATGCATTACATATGATTGATAATAACTTGCTTGTTGTGATAAGTCTGGTTATTCACTGAGCCCGTGGTTCACTCACCCCCCAACAGTTTTTGTGCAGGATTAATACTAGCTGGGACTGGGCTAGGAATGTATGAAGAGAGCTTCTCCAACAAACTTTATTAAAGATGGAGATATAGGATATGGTGAACTTAGAATGTAAATTAGATGAATTTTGAATTTTGTATGTTGTAGTTTGGAAATCCAATTTCACTATTTGGTGGGGGATACCGATTCTCTGCGATCTTGGTGGAAATTGAAAAATCCGATTCCATAGTTGGAATACTGTAATATATTATATCATTATATTATAAACTTTTATAAATAAATAGAGTCTTGTATACTCTGACATACAAGACGGCTCTCATGTTACGGGTGCACACGTGATATGATGGCTTTAGATAAATCCGGTTAAGCCCCCATATTAGAGTCGTGACAAATATCTTTCATCTTTTTATCTTTTTTGCTAAAAATATTTGCTATGGATCCTAAGATAACAGTAATGCTTCTATGGATTGAGCATCAAGGAACTTCATCTAAGATGGAGTCATCCCTAAAGAATTTTTAGAAAAAATGGAATCGCCCATAATCACTTTAGGATTCGGCGGATCAGCATATAAACTCACCGGAAAACTTAAAGATTGCCAAGTCATTATAAACTCTTCTAAGTATTATTTACCCTTTTCAATGGAAGCACCTATCAGATTAGCTGATAATATTCCAATGGTGTTAGGAATGAGTTTTATCATTTCCCAATTAGGAGGAATTCTTGTTGATGCTAACAAAGTTACTATCTTCAAGAAAATGGATTCTGTTAATTATTCTCCTTACTACAAAAGTGCTTCTATTATTTGCAAACAAGAGGACTGGGAAGAAGAACTTTTCCAGCCTCCTTTTGATGACCAACAGGATAATCTAACTATTATCTATGGAGTCATTAAAAACCAATATATTCTTGATTTAATCAAGAATCTTCAATATTCTAAAATTTTCGGGGAAAATCCTTCTAAAGCATGGGAAAACTTCAGGACAAAATGCAAAATTGAAATCATCAATCCTGATATTTCAATATCTTGTCCTGTAATGCAAATGGGACCACAAGATGCAAAAGATTGCCAGTCTCACATTGAAGAACTTTTAGACTTATAGGTCATCAGACCAAGCAACTCTAGACATAGAAGCAATGCTTTTATTGTTAGAAAACATTCAAAAATAGCTAGAGAAAAATCAAGAATGGTGTTTAATTACAAAGATCTTAATGAAAATGCCCATTTTGATAGGTACCATGTACCAAATATCCAGTATCTCTTAGAAACCATCAAAAACAAAAACTTTTATTCAAAGTTTGATCTGAAAAGTGGTTTCTGGTAAATACCCATGGAAGAAGAAAGCATTCCCTAGACTGCATTCATAGTTCCACAAGGACATTATGAATGGATTGCAATGCCCTTTGGGGTTAAGAATGCTCCTTCTATTTTTCAAAGAAAAATGGATAACATCTTTAAACCTTGTAATAATTTCATCATTGTTTATATTGATGATATTTTACTGTTTTTGAAACCCTTGCAGAACATCACAACCATCTTAAGACTTTCCTTAAGATTTATGAAAAAGAAAAGCTAGTAGTTTCTCCCAACAAAATTGTCTTAGGACAATCAGATAAGACTTTATAGGATTAAAGATAGGAAAGGGAAGTATTAAACCCCAAGAACATATCCTCAAATCAATAATTGATATTGATGAAGAGAAGCCTCTTTCTTTAAAAGAAATCCAATCTCTTCTAGGGAAACTTAATTATATTAGGAAATTTATTCCTAATCTTGCAAAACTATGTGGACCTCTTTATAACAAAACAAAAGCAAAATCTAACAGAAGGTGGACCTCTCAGGATAAAACCTTAGTTAGAAAAATAAAAGATGTTATAAGAAGTCTCCCATATCTTGAAACTCCTCCTACAAATTCTTACAACATCATTCAAACTGATGGATGTTTAGGAGGCTAGGGAGGAATCCTCAAGTGGAAAGACAAAGAATTTCATCCCAAAAAAGAAGAAAGAATTGCAGCTGATAAAGCGGAAACTACAAAAAACCAACGTTTCTTCTTTAGATGTAGAATTTCTTGCTTGCATTTTTGTTTTACAAAAATTTAAACCTTATGTTATTAATAAGGAAAAATTCACTCTCAGGACTGATTGTGAATCAATTGTAAAATTTTACAATAAACTTAACCTAAAGGTTAAATCATTTAGTAATAATAGATGGTTAACTTTCATAGATTTCATTGTAGGAAATGGATTTAATGTTCATATAGAGCATATTAGTTGACATGATAATTTTTATGCTAACATTTATCCAGAAAAGTAGCTAACACAATGTAATCTATACAGATTTCCAATCCTAAGAGCAAATGGCAGAATTACCTATCTCTTTGATACCATCATCTGGTCAAACTGAGATGGCTACCTAGCAAAAATCTAACTCTAAGGGCAAAATAGTTATGCATAATCCCTTTGAAGGGACATCCACCAAAAATTTTATTCAAAATCCTAATAAGGAAAAAGATTATATGAATTTTGGGTCGTTTGCTATCTTTCGAACAGAGCAGAATGTTTTTCCTAAAATTTCAAATAAAGCGGAGAATCTTTCTCCTCAACAAAAATGTTTAATTAATAATCTTTTCATTGCTACAAACCAACTAGGTAAAAAACTTGTTCTCAATGCTCTAGCTTGGTATTTCAGCAATTCAAATAATGAAAAAAGCAGTCCCTTTTTATAGTTTCTTACAGTCTTAAAAGGACACAATCCAGGAGACATTACAGGCAAGAACTCTGGATCAAAAAGAACACGAAAAGGACTTCAACTTTAATAAATATGTCAAGGTATTCATCTTATACAAACGATAGAACTTTGATGATACATTGTTCGGTAATCTCAACATCTTAGATATTAAACATTAAGCATAAGCTAGCCGAACATTTTCAAATTTGATAGCATTTAGCATATAAACTACCAAAAAATTTAACAGTAAGCAATAAATACAACAAGACAACATGCAACAAATAATAATAATAGTTACTAAATACAGAAATATGAAAACATAAACAAATCAAGGGTACCCATAAGTTAATTATTAACAAAAATCAGACTTATAAGTCCAAGTTTGATTTTGCACAGCAACTGTTGGTGAAACCTTAAATCGTATAGAAAAAAATGAGAGTCCACTGGCAAAAATTACAAAGACGATAATGAAACCCCATATCGTACAGTAAATAATGAAAGTGGGTCGGCAGAAATTACAAAGACCTTAAATCGTACAAGAAAACATTACTCATAACCCTAACCAGAGAATGAAACCCCAAATTGTAAAGGAAAAAATTACAAAGACCACATGCAAACATAGGCGTAGGAACAACTAAATGAGAGTTAAAAAACAAAAGATCGAACCTAGATTATGTAACTGTACTGATGAAAGATCCATTTTGTTGAAGAATTCAAAGACGTCTTCTCCACGCAGCTGCCTGTGAAGGAATGGGTCTGTAGAGTACTGCTTAATCAAAGGTGGAATGGAAATATCAGTTCGGTGGCATGAAGGACTCCGTTGGAGGTGGCTGCAGCACATACGGTTGAGATTGGTAGGAGGTTTTCAAAGTATAAGAGAGGGTAAGAGTGTGATATGAGCCTTGAGGGTGTGTTTGGACGAATTAAATGCAAAAAAGTAAAGTTTCTTTTTTGTTTTATTTTTATTTGGGACTACTATTTTCAAATGGAAGGACGAGGATACAGATTTTTTTTTTAAGGTAGGAAATTCTTAAATGAAAAATTAACCATGGTTAATGTAAGATAAAGGGTTACAAATTAAATGAATATTCCATAAACGTGGCTAATAATATGTTTTAATTGATGTATATAAATTATAAAAGATGGGCGACGTTTGCAATTTTTGCAAACATCGCTCAATATGAAAATTCCTGTAGTGTAGGAACATGCATGCAATTTGTTTCGATGGTTGGATTGCAATAAAGAAAAGCAATTAAAAAGCTCAGTTGTCATGGAGGATATTAATTTCAAAGACAAATGCTTGCGTCGTTAGTAGAGGATGGAAGGGCTGAAATTCAATGGCTTAGGGAGGAGAACTACACAATGACAAGAAAGTTTGATGATCTGAAAGGAGAGATGGTAAGACTTGAAGTGGCTATCAAAATTTACACGATTATGCTCATGGTGACATGGTTGGGGATTCTTTTGTACTGGGTAGTGTTTATACTATGAGTGTTTTGTTACTATATGGAAAATGTTTTGTGCTACTACTTTCATGTCAATGAACAAAATCAATTCCAATCAACTATTGTGTTTTGATTTAGTGTCCTTTAATATACACCAGCAGAATAATTTACATTTGATAAAAGGAATAAATTGGTCAATGAAAAAAATCTATTGATTGCCATTGAGCAAGCACATAAAGTTATTATAACCCTTCATCTATCATCTTGATGTGTGGAAATATAGCAACAATGTATCTATTATTCAACATGCTTGCCTAGCATTCAAAAGGATTACCACTCGAAGGAATACTAGCCTTCTCAATGTGTGAAAACATACTACTCCAAAAAAATTACACCAACAACTTTCAAAGCCATTCATTCACTAGTGATATTGATTTATCAATATAGCAATGTTCTAATCTTTCCTTTCAATGAATAATATAGGCAAGTGCACCTGTCAATTATAGCATAGATGACAAGAACAGTATCATCACACAAGGATTGAGAAAAAGCTACTATTAATTACTTCTTATTCCATTATCTACTCTCTATCTTGTTACTTCCTCCCGATAATTTCCAAAAAGAGTGCCAACATCAACGTTGAAACCCTATATTTGATATGACCCTTTACTCATTAAGAATGTTTTCTTTTTCTTTCTTGCTGCTAACACTTCCTCCTCCTCATCATCTGATAGGAAAGCTATTGAAACAACTTCGTCTTCTGGTTCAAAGTTCAAACTATATTCTGTGACTTCATCAGTCTAGACTCCTTCTTTACAACATAGTCCCAAAGTATGCTCTACAAACCATCTACAATTTTCTTCCCTATAATCAGAAAGGAGATCTTCTCAATGTTGACAAACTTGAAGTATTGAAGGAAACGAAGGAGTGCATCTTCATTCAAATTGGCAATTTCAATGGTCCAACATATTTGTTCACCACTATCATTGTAATGTCTTCCTCCACCTTTGTCTTGAAAGCAACATCCAACTGGATGAGAAGGTTGACCCTACATATGTGAGAATTAGATCAACAAGGTATTATATATGAACAAACACAACCAGAAACTGATAGATCTACGAACTTATATATAATTCGAAACACTAATTCGAAAAATTCAAATTCATATTCATAAGCTATCTAAACAACATCCAAATAACCTACTCGAGCATATGTAATCCCCTAAATTTTACGTAACCTGATTATAACAAATACTAAAAATGTAATATAGAATTAGATAGAATATTTGGAACAAGTAGTAAAAATCACTCCAAATTTTTCTCGATTTAAAAAAAAAATGTTAAAGTGAAAATGAATTTGATTATAATTAGGAAGATTAAAAAGTTACCAATAAAATATTTCGAAATACAAAACTGTAACTTCTATGATATCAAATAATTTATAAAACGACGATAAAGTAATCGTTAATATAAATTACTGAATTCTTTTTCCTTAAGTTCAATACTTAGAAAATAAATCCTGCACTTGTTAAATAATGAACTAATAGTGTTCAAACTATTTTTAATAATGTTAACACTATTAAGTAGCCTAGATAAAATATGTCGTTATTACAAATGAGTATTAATAACTCTTATACAGTAAAACACGATGTTTAGTAAAGTAATCAATAATCCGATAAATAAATCATAGTTAATTGTAGTTTTAAATCACAATAACAGACGATTAATTTTAGAACCTACAAGTCAAAAATATAGATTAGAGACAAATCACTAAAAAAAAAAACGATAAGATCACAAAAGGATTGATATATAAGAATCTAGATCTTAAATAAATAATTAAGTTACACTAATATTCCAATTAAGAGATTTACAGATTTTAGAAATTAAAATCATGAATTGTCAACGTAACATTTAACAATTTTCATAACTAGAAAATGAACAAATTGGCAAATGTGAAATTAATATCAAATATATGATTCAACGAAAATCTTAAAATAGATCTATGAATTATAATACGCTCATTCGTAGCTTGAAAAACTCGAATAAAAATTTCTTTGACCTAAAAAGATACCAAAAAACGAGATTTCATATCTTGAACTGATAATTCAAGATATAATTAGAAATAGTTTTAAAATTTCGAAACCGATAAGATATAGTTTATTTATAGAGCTTATCGGTATAAAACAATAGATTACAAATACAAATAGACACTAATACTGAACAATAACTATCAATTTAGATCTAAAAAGAAAATTTCAAACCCGCTATTTTAATTGTTAGGAAATTTTAAATTTATTAGGACTTGGTTCCTAATTTAATCCATCGAACTTGAAAATTTAATCACGTAAGCTAAAAATACTAAAAATAATTAATCGCGTGAAGTTTTAACTAAAAATTTGAAAATATAAATAATTTAAAGTTTTAGAGTAACATAGGTAAATGTTTTCTCGATAAAACATAAATGTAACGAGTATAGATATACGTGAATAATTTATTTTCTTAATAAAAATATTTTTGTTAATAACTATTACACATATATATATATAAAGAAAAAAAAAAGAAGAAAGAAAGAAGAAGTCGGATTTTATTTCCACCGCTGGTGCACTGCATGAGTGAAGTTGAGACGTTGAACAGCAGTTTTCTCCACGCGCACTGATTCCTCCCGAAGCGAAACAAAGCTTCTCCCACGCGCACGAGCAACAGATTGCCCGAGCATGACAGAACAACTCCACGCGCAAGCAGCAGAGTCAACTACGGAGCAGGAGATGCTGAGCGAGCCAATTTCCACGCAGCAGCCTCACGTGAGCCACGAACAGGGAGATCAGCTGAATTCCACGTAGCCGATGTTCTAAATTCAACGCTGAAGCAGGGGATGCCACCGACCGAGCAGCTTCTTTTCCCCACGCGCAAGACCAGCTCATCACTGGCAGCAGGAGTGATCGAGCAGTCTCCACGCACAAGCTGCTGGGACAATCTACACGGAACAGAGTACGATACTCGGCTGCAAGTTGCACTCCACCGCATGGAATTTTCCAAATTCCACGTACAGCTGCTCCTTGAGGAGAATCGTGGCATCAATGTTGAAGACCTCGGCAGCTCCTCCACGCGCATCCAGCAGCACCCCACATCCACACACGGCAACACTAAGTTGAAAACAGAGCCATTGGAACAGGGGTCAAATTTCTCCACGGTACAGCAGAAATTTTTCTCGGCTGCAGCAACCTAACCCCGTCCAGCTTTTGCTTCGATTTTTAACACTAATATTCAACTTGAAAATGACTCCTTAACCAATCTACAAACCACACATAAGATCAATATTAAATGTACAACAAACTCAGCTCAAATCAACTTGTATTGAAGCTGCAAAATGGCTTAACTTTCAAGGAAAACTGCAGCAATACTCACAAAAATTCCAACTCTGTTTTTAAAAAAAAAAAAAAAAAAAATTCAAAGACTTAGTTGAGTTGAAATTTTTGACTAAATGTGCACCAATTAAAAGCCCTAAAAGTACACCACAAACACCAATTATTGGATAGAAAACACAAAACAAATCTGATGAAAACTCTATGCAAACCAAGGAAGAAAACGACAAACTAAATACTGCAGCAGAAATTACAAATTCAACCTTTGAATTAGCTCGAATTTTGATCCGATTTTTGTACAACTTGAGCCTCTATTTTACACAAATAAATGATCATTAATTAACTACCAAACAAACACAATTAAAGCCCCTTGAAATCAGCCACAAATTTCATGCAAATTTATCAAAAATTCATCCTCAAATTCGCATGAAATTCTACCCGAAAATTTACATCAGAATATTTGTATTTTTCAAGACCAAAACACCCTCTTTAACTTCCTAAACTTAGCCTAGACCTAGTATAGGTATATAAGCTTAAGTTAGACATAATTTGAGCTCATAACTCTCACAAAATCCTCTAAAAAACACAGCTATGAAGAGAAGTGCGTCCAGCCCTCTCCCTTTCTCTTTTTCCATTACAACCTTCAACTTAGAAAGCTTAGAAAACCCTTGTAAGATCAACCATAAATCCCTAGCTCACTTCCATACCCAATCTATACACCAAGCTCATCAAGAACATCAATTTCCCTCTTCAACAACATCCAAAACCAAATCAAAAGTCTTAAGTTACCCTAAGGATTCAAGAGGAGGAAGCTTAGCTTAACAAGGTAAGATTTCTTGTTAAAATTAGTAAACATTCATTATAGATAGTGTAGTTCTTATAATTTAGTTAGGAACTCATCATCTAACCTTTGATATAGGTTCGGTTCTTGCTTAAAAAGGAAATTGAAAATCCTTTTTCCATTCCAAGCTAAGGTAAGTTCTAAACTATCAACCTATCTTCGTTATTTTTATGTATGGACTTTAGGATGAATGGTTTAGTATTGAAGAAAGGATATGTAGTTGAAAGAACTTGCTAATCAATGGATAAATTCAGGTGGATGGATGGTGGATATATTAGGAATGTTTAGATATTGTTGACAAAGGAATACAACAACTTAGAAATATTATAAAGGTGGTAATAGTAAATTCGGATTTTGGAATAAAGTGGACAAAACAAGACTCAAATTTCATCTAAATTAATTTAAATTCATATCTAACACCCCTAGGACCTTATATGAACATAAAACTTTATAAAACAAGCTTTAAAGGCATGATTAGGAGTTCTATATCACAAGAAAAATATTATGAACAATTCATAGAAATTATACATATTGATAATATTAGAAATCATGAATGAGCTAAAGAAATAGATAAGAGGATTAAATGATGGTTTTAAAATTATATAGTTGAACGAATGATGATACATAAATATTTAGGGTTATAGAAGCATCAACTTGAAAGTTAGGACTCTAAACTTTAGGAAACTAGGAACCAAAAGAAATCAAATAGAGAAGAATGTTCAAAAGGTCAAATAAACTATATTGATATACTTGTTATAAACCAAAAACGACCTTATCAATGGATTGTACTTGGAAGATACTATGAAAACAACTATTTAATCGTCAAAAACGGACTATAAACGAGTTAGATATCATCAAAACAAGTTTTGACTACCGTTATTAGGATTCACGTGAAACCTATGCATGTGTTTCATAAATAATAAAAAAAAAATTGTACAAATCTCTTTTCTTGAAAAATAATTTGAAAGTACTCTTTGAGTACTATCAGAACGACTAATTATACAACAAAATCGGATTTAAAACGAATAAGAAATCATAAACTAGAAAATCATTCAATTTACACTCTTAATAAACCAACATCAATTTTACTGTTATCCCTATAAGTATAATTATAATTATTGCTATTAATATTACTACTGAGTATATTATTCAAAGTTGATGATATTTTCATTAAGAGTTATGAATGATTATTAATACTGTTATTTTCACGTTAATGCTACTATATTCATACTATCATCTATACTATTATTATTATTTTTGTTATTAGTACTATTAATTACTAATAGTATGAAGATGATTATTATTATTATACCTGGATTTAATACTAATCTTAATATTAATGTTTCAAAATTAATATTACTAATAATACTGTAGTATTAAACTTAGCTTATTTTGTAATAAGAATGAAACTGAAGTGTAATAAAAATTTGATATATCTACATACGATTTTTATAACTTTTAAAAGATATAGATACTAAAACATACCCTTAAATAAATAAAAATACCAATTTGAGAGACAGATAAGGTTGGGGCAAAGATTTAATAAATAAAAATCTTCTACCAAAAGCAGTAGAAATTAAGAAAAGACAAACCCCTTGAATAAAAATATAGTTAACAATTAATAAAAACTATATCAAACAACGATACAGAATATTTGGGTATCTAAAATGATTTAATTAAATTATTTAACGATGCAATAATTAAGTAACGGGTTTAGTCTAATATTCGGCGATTAGAATCAGCGCCTTTAATTATAGGAAGACTTCTCTTACAGAAATAATCCAGTAATAAATCCCTGTTATTTCCTTTCATAGGAAAATAGATCAATTCCGGATTTCCAGTAGCTTATACAACAACTTAGCGAGGACCACAGGTGAGTAACTTAGACTTGTTACATTGTTTGTGCTTGTAGTATAGTTGCATTTGGAATAATATATATATATATATATATATTCAATTGATATGCATGCGGGATTGGGATACAGCATGATGCGTGGTGTATGATTGAATGGCAAATTATCATAATATAAGCGATAATCCTATTGAATGATAAATGTTGTATGAAATATGTTGATGATTGTCTGTAAATTATATGATCGCCTCAAACTTGATTAACAACTGTTGGTACTATAAATGAAACGGACATGCATTACACGATTTGCATAAACTGCATTATGTTTTTACGAATGCCTACTACGTGTTAGAATTTCGGTTCTCCGGTAATGCTTGGTTTTTCTAGGCAGAGGCTATTAGTTCTACGCAAGCTTACCTTTGTTCTGTCGGTTCCATGAGAACTAACTGGTAACGAAGGGCGCCGCCCATGGTATCGCTGTGAAATGTCTAACACTTAGTGGAGTTTCTAAGGTACAAAACAGGAACTGAGTGTTTAAAACATCATTAACATAAAGAGGTAATAATTGTGAGAATTATGGTTTCCTGTGTACTTAGTTTCTCCTGAGTAGGTGATTGAGGGATTGGTTCCTTCAACCCCGATGAGAGGGCGTAAATCTCCATCCTGTTTGGATTCCGGTTTGTCCAAGCTTGTAATTGTTCATATGTTTGATTGATGCATTACATATGATTGATAATAACTTGCTTGTTGTGATAAGTCTGGTTATTCACTGAGCCCGTGGTTCGCTCACTCCCCAACAGTTTTTGTGCAGGATTATTACTAGCTGGGATTGGGCTAGGAATGTGTGAAGAGAGCTTCTCCAACAAACTCTATTGAAGATAGAGATATAGGACATGGTGAACTTAGAATGTAAATTAGATGAATTCTAAATTTTGTATGTTGTAGTTTGGAAACCCAATTTCACTATTTGGTGGGGGATACCGATTCTCTGCGATCTTGGTGGAAATTGGAAAATCGGATCCCATAGTTGAAATATTGTAATATATTATATCATCTGTATGATAAACTTTTATAAATAAATAGAGTCTTGTATACTCTGACATACAAGACGGCTCTCATGTTACGGGTGCACACGTGATATGATGGCTTTAGTGAAATCTTGTTAGGCCCCCATATTAGTGTCGTGACAGCATAGGAAAAATCATATTCATTGCACAACAACTCCTACTTGCATATATCATCCTGGTTACCCATTCGTCCCTAAAAGAACATCATGTTCAATTCATAGCTACTTATAATTACATACATCATCCTCATCACTAATTCGAACCTATGGAACATCAAATTCAAATGAAAACAACTTGTAATGGCATCACTTTGTATAAATTTTGATAAATTAACAAAGCACGTTCACTAAAGAGAACAAAATAAAATTGGGAGAGCATGATTTGTTTCTTGTATTGATAGAGCATAGTTGAAAACAGAACATTATTACTTATAGGTACATATAGTATTACACGAAATTTACAATACAAATTAGACAATCACATAGAAAACACACCACAACTAAAAAAGAACAAAACATGGTAATACATAGCACTAATACCTTATGTATGTGTAAAGGAAAGCTAGACTAAGCTTACGTTCACTCGTAATTTGCTTATATAGATGTGTTAGAAAGCTTACTATGTGACTGTGCCTTACACACAAGAAAATAAAAAAACTTGAAAAGAGGGGAAAAAATGGTTACCTCCCACTTGCATTCCACGTTGTAGATGTCATCATCCTCCAAGCATGAATCTTTATTTGACTAGTGGTTGCTTAGGATAGTGAAGACAATAATGACTCATCACATGGGCCACACTTCAATCCGATAATGTATTTTTTTAGTGTTTCTAGGGTGTTTAGGATTAGGGTATGAGTAGAATCACACTCAATCTCCGTTTTAACAATGGGTCCAACTCCTCTTTCCCATTGATTTAATGTGGTTTTGTCTCTTTTAAAATCTAGGGTTATACTGTTCAAGATTCCCTCTTTCATTTTTGCTTTGTAATTTTCAAGTGTATTCAATATTCTCTACCCGTACCCTTCTTTTTTATGATTTAGTGCATTGACCATGGTTAAGTTAGAATAGCATCTGTTTTCTTTCGTGCATAATTAATTGACAAGTGCCATGCATTTAATGGATAAGTCATCAATGTAGGAGACCATTGCTAATGGAGTTAGTAGAGGTATTGGAAAATGGCACGAAAAGTTTAGATAGGTGTGGCATTGGTCTTTCGAAAAGGTTGGGTACCTAATTGTCCATTTGATAAAAGTTTAGGTATGAAAAAAGTCTTTTCCCTTATAATTAAATTAATTATAAAAAATTAATATAAAAAATTTTAAGGATTTTGATCACGGTTGGAATAAGTATGGAATAGGACCAGTCCCATATAAAATTTTCCCTACATTTAAATAGGTCTTTTGAAACTAGATCTAACAAATTGGCTTATTGGGCTCGGAAGTTCAAATTAAGATATAATATAAATAAGCATGAAGAAACTATGCATTCGTCATGGTGTACAAGGATTTATTGGCATGGATTAAATGACAAGTAGTACACTTTCAACGGAGATATAAGCGAGCGCCACACAAGGCAATCGCTTTTGAAATTCATTCGAGACACGAGGTGCTACATAGTATCTACCACTTCTATGTTCCTTCCTTTCAGATGTGATCTTGGATGTGCGTAAGATACTGATCGAGACACTGGTCTTGTATAATTTTAGGAGTTTAATTAAATACAAAAGGGTAGGAGCTATCGTTTCGATGTTTCTAGTTATAATTTAATTATTCTCTTTAGGATTCAAGGGATGTGAATGCAAATTTTAAAGATTCAGAGCCAGGATTGGAAATGATACCAATTCCACTTACGTAGCTTTATTAGTAAATGGTAACTTATGTGGTGACATTGCTGAATTGGAATATGTTCATGAATGAGGTTCCTCAGATTTGTTTTGGTATTAATTAATGACATCCAAAGTCATCTGCCCTGTTGATGATTCTGGCCCAAAGTATCAACCAGCCAACAGTGAGTTCAAATGTTGCTCTTTAGATTTTCTTATTTCAACCACATTAATAATACTAATACACAAACTAGATTTGTTCTTTTTGTTATTTCGACCAAACCAAATCATATTTATTTACTCCAATCTGAGTTATTGATTCACAATTTGCATTGATTGTGATTTTCAGCATTCTTAAGTAGGAACTCCAGTAGTCTTGCATTATTTCAGACTCTGTTTTTCTTCTAGGATTTCAGAGGATAGATGAATAACAACAGCACGTTAAAAAATGCTAATTGTCTAGTCATGCAATTAGAAGTTACATCCAACTAAAAAATTTCAAACGTGCTAACCATGTGGGAGCGACAAATTATTTCATTTTACTGAATGTTTGAACTATGCAAATAAAGTCAACTTATATTTTCGTAGGAAGAATAGTCCCAATTCAACCAAATCAAACCAAGCTGGCCTGACTAATTTATAACATGAAGAAAAAAGATTATGTTGTGATTTTATCACATAAATGAAATATACGGACGAGATATCTCATAACAAAATCAGGTGTATCCAAAAAAAATTTTCTTAAGGTGTTTTATCATGACAGGTTATGATGGATAGTGGTATATGTTGAGACAAATTATATTAAGACTCATATATAGTTTTAATTGGGAAAAGGTTTCATCTATTATTAAAGAACTATAATTGCATACTAGTGTTATTCTTTTTATTATCTTGAACTATAATATATCATAGATTAAATCAAATTATAATATACTATCCTAATATGAGACAAAAAGTTTCAACTCATTGTGCTTGTAATCAACACATAATCATTTACATGAACCAAGAAGTAAATAGACAAAACAAGTGGACTAACCAGCAAGAGAAAAAAATATGTTTAAAACACTAGAGGGAAAAACCTGAAAAATCTTCTTATATGTAAGTACGAAACAAGAATCGAGATATGGTGTGGCCAATGTAATTTTATTCTCATGATGGATACTATACTTTCTACTGCTTGTTTGCCTCCATGTTTGTCATGTAATTTATACTCGGGTGCTAGGAAGGACAATTCCTGACAATAAACGTCATCCGACCAACAAGATATGGCTGCCAAGGTTGTGTGGAAGATATAATAATGGGTCAAAATAAAACCACGAGTTTGAATAATAAAAGTGAATACCGACCACGTAAGTGCAAACGAAAGCCAACATTTGGCGCCACCATTAACTATTGTAGGAGATCCTTTCTTCGTGAAAGGATAAAACATTGAGCCAATAGATTTAATTTATCACGAGAAATTAATTTAATGCAAGAAATTGCCACTATACTCTTTACAACTGTAGCATATAACCAGAAATATACAATTTCTTATATAATACGAGTACTCGTGAGAAGTAGTATTGTTGCACTTTTTCATATTATGTCAGGCAGTATTAATAAACATATCTCGCAAATACCTGGTATTCATTTAATTAAAAAAAAATGTTTCACTTTACTATAATGATGATGATGTACATATGTTCATATATTAATCATATAATCTATATTTACACATTATAGATTATATTTAACAATAGAGACAACATATTAATGACTAACATAACTAAAGTAATCTATTATAAGTTTTAAACCTTAACGTAGAATCTACATAGTATAAACCGAAATTTACCAAATCAATCAAACATTTCTTTTAAAAGTATTGAACATAGTATTAACTTTAAATAAGTTACAGAAAATATAGTTCAATCATGATTATATCTAGACTTGCGACTAATTAGCTATTCTTACAACTTTTGCTCATGCATGGCTCACTGGTATGGATATAGGATTTTGAGACGATTTTATTCACTTCAATAGATTAAAAATTCGCTCATTTTAGTTTATTGAGGCAATTCAATCATCTCAATTTTTTGGCTTGAAAAACCTTAATATATTTGAAAAATAGAGGCGAAAGTCACCTAATATAGTATAACAAGGTGAACCTCGTCTCAAATAAAATTGACGCGAACACCGTCTCACCTTGAAATTTGAGGTGACCATTCACCGATCAAAACTCAATTTTCCCGCCCCATTTCCACTTCCCTCTAAAGACCAGCCCGTGGCATTAAATTCGGCCAAAAGCCTAATTACCGAAATGGTCCTCTACACATATTATTCAAATATACGAGAAATTATTAAATTTTTTATGCAATATGCCAAAATTATTCATTTAAACACCATAAACACAAAGGTAAAAATAAGACCATATTGAGAATTGAGTTCATTTCGATGGGCTCAAGGCAATTAAGGTTGTGTGTTTGTTTGACAAAGATGGAGTTGGAGTTCATGGATACGTTGGAGATGGTATCGTCTAAGTTCTTACTTTATAGATGGTCCTTTTGCAATGTGTTGCATCAAACATAATGGAATGACGTTGCTATGTTTTTCCTGCTGCTTTTGCCGTTGTTTCTTATTTTTAAAAGAATCTTACACTCGTTACTCATCTCATGTGACCAAGATGATACGAATTAGAAAATCCTATTGTTTTACGGATCTAGTATTATATTGCAATCTAGGGTTTATAATATTTTTTGAGTTTTTATGATTTATAAAAACTTGAAAAATTAAATCATATTGTAGACACCTCATTTTGACATTCTTTTTGTCAAATAAATACTTAGCTTAGTATATACATAATTAAAATAATTGAATTTTGTAAATTATAAATGTTAAAGCTAGGAATGAAAATAAAAAAAAAAACTAATAAATCAATTTAATAGGAATAAATACAATGGATGTAATATAGATAATTAATATAGTATAATGTAATTCAAAAATTCGTAAAAAAAAAAAAAAAAATTGTTCATCGTCTCTTACCTCCGGTCGCCCGATGGGGTGTTTTCAAGTCCATTTTTGACCCGTTTTCAAATCCGTTTTTTACAAAACAAATACATATTTTGAAACTAGACACGGAGTACTTCATTTTGATATATAATTTACATATTTTCATAAACTATAACTATTTCAAATCTAGACTTGAAGTTTGAAAAAAATCCGTTTTTTACAATTCCGAAAAAAGCTCAAAATTCCATTTTTTTTTTGGCTCAAAACGTGTATGTTTGTTAATTTTATAACGTTAGTGACAGCTAATCAAGATTTACAACAGTTTTAGTCCGATTTTTTCCGATAAAAATCAAAATAAGATATGAAACCCTAGATCTATAAATAGGAGAAAGGAAAAAACGAAAATAGGGACAAAAAATCAAAGAAAAGAAAAATCAAACCAAGCTGTCGAGCCTCAATACCTTGTTCTGACCCAGCCACAAGAATTTCCCAACATACTTTCTTTTGATATTCTGTGCCATATACTCCCAAATCCTCTGGGAAAATCATTTGTGAATTGCCATTGAATTGGAGAACTGCCACAAATTGCATTCATGATGGGAGATGTTACATTTCCCCTTTACCCATGACTGAATCCATTCTCTGCCGCGCATCCAGCATTGTTCAATGTTTTGACTTCAACCTGGGAATAGAACTTTTGGATCCTCGACCTTCCTCACGCGCACAGAATTCATTCTGCAGTTCATGCGCAGGGCTAGGACAGGGGCAGGACACAACCTTAGTCAAACAGTCACAGTTTTCACTTCTCATGGGCTTCAACGTTTCACGTTCTTCGTAGTTCTCCGAATTCTTGAAGGAGTTCGATCATAATCCGCAGCTCCTATACATAATATACATCTTAGGCAAATGCAACAAGAAGATTCCGTTTCCATAAACCCGTTTTGAGCGCGTCCCTGTCCAGAATTCACTCTGCTCCCAGGTAAGTATTCAATTCGTTTTTTCTTTTAATAATAATAATAATAATAATAACTATATTATGAAATTAAAAAATAAGAAATTAAAAAATAAGAAAAATAAAAATAATTAGTATATGATTATATTTTCAACATTTGTTATGAATATATTGTGTTTTTTAAAAAAAAAATTTCAAAATATGTAAAATTAGTATTAGTTTGAATCATGATAGTATAGTCATTATAATTAATTTTTTTTTCTTGTCAATAAATGAAATTGTCTTGTTCTAAAAAAATATTGAATTGAAATTTAGGGTTTATTTTTTTGCCATGATCGATCTTGCTATGATAGTGTATAATCCTTGCACCTTTTCTTTGTGATATCGTTTTGTAATATTATGATTTTGTCAAATTTAATAATGAGATCTTGCAAATATTTGACATAAAAATTGTATTGATAACTTGATGAAAATCTTGATTTGGCTAAAGTTTGTTTATACCATGATTTGGAATTATTAAAAGAACCTGATTTGGTTATCAATATGTACTGTAATTAGAAACTTTGATATAATGTTGATATCATATATGAAGTTTACCTACGTTATTGAATATGAGTTCATCTTGTTAACATTGATATCTTTTATTAATTTTATATATGATGATATATTGATTTAATTAATGTGCTTGACAATTGCCATGATATATAATTCTAATCCATTATTCAAAATCTTTTTATCACTTAGAAAAGTCAATTTTTATAAAATTGTTAAGACATAACTCGATAGTCCTTTTTGCATTAATATAGTAATGATTTTGTTTTCTTGTGAGAAAATTGATTTTTTTTATATATATCAGTTAGGTATGTGTTCATAGAATTACATTAAGATCTTATTATTGATAATATAACTATAATCATGTCCTAATCATAAGGAATATATGAAATTTTTTTAGAGTTTTAGGTTTACAATATTTGAAATTGTGTGATCATGTACGATGATAGTCATTAATATTCCTTTTATGCCATGATATAGTGATGACCTTGATGGTAATAACATTGAATTTTATGATTCCACCATATATGAACCACATTGAAATTTCTTGGTCTTCATAATGTAATTTTAATGATATATGAATCTTGATTATGCCATGATATTGTTTTGTTAAAATTAGCTTGTTAAATATTGATATTCCTTATAATATTTTTATTCTTGATATGAATGATGAATTGATATGCTTGTTTTGATATGATCGTTATAGTTTATTATTCAAAAATTCTTTGTCACCTAGAAAAAATCTGTTTTCATAAAGTTGCTAAAATCTAATTTGATAGATTTAGAATTCACAATAAAAAATCAAACTTTCAAAATTAATAAAATCTAATAAACTTAAAGCGAAAAGATTTCGAAAAATTCTAAAATTAACCAACAAATTAAATTTTTCTAAAAGAACTACGTGTGATCTGATCCCGATTAGCGGGAACGTATGCACCTAAATGGGCGACTTAAAATATGTAAAAATTTATTTTTGTGAATTTATTTAATTTGTTTAGTTTAGAATATATGAATATTGATATAATTTGATAAGATTTGATTAATTTGAATATTTCGAGTTTTTAGATTATATATGATTATTGATGGAATTTGATTAGTATTTTTGTGCTTATTAGACATATGTTTAGTTAATTAGATCCTGATAAATAGTTTAGATTTTGAAATTAGGGTTTAAAAGAAAGCAATTTAAATATGAAAATTTAAAGTGGTAACCGTTTAGGTTTTAATAAGTTAGCCCCCGAACTCAAGTTAATTTCTGGTTCTCGTTTTTCAAAAAACGATTTTTTTTTGCAGATCAGTAGCAAAGCCAAAATCAACCTACCCATTGGTTTTGGTTTATTCTCGACTTTAGTCGAGTGGCGACTCCTAAATATTTTTTTAAAAAAATTCAAAATTTCCTTTAATTCTTAGTCGAGGATTCGTATTGAATGGGTTAGGGTTTAGTACGAATCGGATTAAAGGAAATCGAAAAAACCAGGCTCGACACATATGAACTTCATATTATATTGCAATCTAAGGTTTATAATATGTTTTGAGTTTTTATGATTTATGAAAAACTGGAAAATTAAATTATATGAATGATTAAACCTTAGATATAACGCACCAAAGATAAAATTGAACTAGTTATTCTAATCAATCGATACTGTACACAATAAAAATAAATAACAAACTATAATCTTGAAAAAAAAAAAGTTTAAATTACACTGCCCCAAGTTATAGAAAACTCTTTATTTAACATCCTCAAATAAATGAGGGCCCATTTATTTTTTTCATTTTTCTTTTTTAAGTGTAGCGAAATCTATAAAAACAACGTTTTTGCACTTTTAGATGATGACTTCTTAGGTAGTTTTTCTTTTAATATTTTGTTAAGTACAAATAGTTGGGTCTAAAAGCATGTTTTTTTATGTTTAAGATGTAGATACTCGATTCTAAAGAATAAAAAGGTAAGCACGTATTAAAATATAAAAAATATATTCAGGCGTGTATCTATGGATAGATTTGAATTTGTCTCCTATAGATTGTTATCCCACAGTTAGTATATATTATTTATAAGTTTGCATTGCTATCATGCCATGCAGGCGAGCTCTCCACGTTTTTTGCTGCCCTAAAAAGCCCACGTTTCTACAGCCCACCAATGCCAAGGCTGCTCTTTTTTTAAAAAAAAAATAATTATATCATCTTATTAAAAACCGACAAGAATTGTCCTAGAGGCTAGGACCATTTCATGGCCTTCAGCGTCCATTAAGGCCCGAGTCCACAGAGCTGAAATTACAATGGTCTTGTTCCTTCACTACTGCTGTGTTTGGGTACAACCGAAACCTAAGGAAAGTGCGGAAAGGCGGAGAAATTGACTGAAATCCACAGAAAATGTGTATCTAGGTGCTGCAGAAATAGGTAGAAAACGGAATGATATGAAAATTTTCCAGGTTTGCTTCCTTTATTTTCTCAAAATTGGATGGAAACTAGTAGAAAGTTTGAATAGTGCATGAAATTTTTTTTTCTTTATCCTTCAAAAGTTAAGATCTAAAATCAAACACAAGAGTAATTTTGCCAATCACTTGACTTTATTTATAAATTACCAAATTAAAAACAAACTTTCTACTCATTTCCATTTCCACTCATTTCTTTCTACTCAGCTCCACTTTTAACAAAGTTGTCAAACATTGTGTACATCTAACAAGAAAACACCTTGGGATAGAAGCAGGAATAGAAGAGGAAACCAAGTGATGAACTCCTTTCCAAGCACATTCTGATGCAGCGTAAAGTGTGCAAAACAAGAACTATAAGAACAATAAGTATTTTCAAGAGAAAGGTTCTCTAAAATTAGGGTTTCAATAGATAGAATATTACTTGTCCCAAATGAAAGACCTAAAAAACTATATATCATCTCAAGAGATAAGGGAAAACATAAAATAAACAAAAAAATATGAAAACGATAAAAGCTGGCACAAATTAAAAGAAGGCCAGTGACCTTGAATTTATCTTGTTCGACCTACATGTAAAGGCCGACGACTTTGGGAACAACGCCAGCGGCTTTGGGAACAACTCCAGCGGCTTTGGGAACAACACCAGCAACGTTGGTGGTGAAGGTCGGCGGCGTTAATGCCGGCCTTTGCCTGTCTTCCACTCCATCTTCGACTACTCTCTATTAATCAAATATATTTCCACAATCTCACCTGCATTAGTCTCCTCCACTTGAAAAAAACTCATCTTTGAGTTGTTTGGATGGTCCGGATAAAGAGGCTCTTCTGAATCATGAAACTTAGATAAATCTACCACATTAAATGTTTTAGAAATACCTGAGCTATCAAGTAAATCCACTATACATGCATTGTCGTTGATACATTGCAACACCTTACATGGACCATATTTCTTTGGTTTAAGCTTGTTGTAGGTACTAATAGGAAATCTCTCCTTGCACAAGAAAACCATAACCTGATCATCCACTTGAAATGCTCATGCCTCTTGTGCTTGTGGCAACTTACTTATATCGTTTAATCGCCTCTTCTAACCGTTGCTTCACCTCCTTCTGCACATCTTCCACTTGTTCTGCCATATGCTTGGTTGGAATATTAACACTTTCTCCTTTAGGTAGCTTAAGCAAATCAAAGGTGTGCTATGGTACCTTAGTGTAGACAGTTGAGAAAGAAGACCATCCAGTAGCACTATGAAATGCAATATTATCAACAAACTTCGTCTGTGGTAGGATGATATCCCATTGCTTCAGTCTACCTCCACAAAGACTACGAATCAAATTTCCCAAATTCCAGTTAATTACTTCCATTTGGCTATTAGTTTGTGGATGGGTTGTGCTGCTAAACTGCAAAGAAGAATCAAACAGCTTCCATAATGTCCTCCAAAAATAACTTAAGAACTTTCTATCTCGATTAGAAGTGATGCTTTTGGGAACTCTGTGTAAACGTACGACTTCCTTGAAGAACAACCTAGCCACACCAACTGCATTAGTAGTTTTCCTGTAGAGAATAAAATGTGATTGTCATGCCCCAAGGGTACCCTAGTAATAGTAAACAAGTCACACTTGAATACTATCATTAGATTACCTTCAGAGAATGACAGGTTTTTAAGACAATAGGATTTTTAGTTACTTGATAAGAAATAACATATACATAAAAGAAATAACTTAGTGAATAAACATTACAAAACTAGTACAAACCATATAGTTCTTCTGAAGTACACAGCTAAATAATCTATTCTAATAGTACATAACCATTAAACTAAAATATAACCATAGACTTCCAGCTCCTAAGCTCTTACCAGAGCCATACTCCTGGAAGTGACTAACCATGGGCATAAGGTAAACCTGAAAAGATTGTTGGAGTATGAGCGAAACCACAGCTCAATGAATAATCAGACATACCATACATCACACAAGTTATTAGCAAATCATATGCAATGCAATCACTCAACCATGTGCACAGATACAAGCTTGGATGATCTAGAATCCAAACAGGAAAAAGATTTACGCCCTCTTTTTAAGGGTTGAAAACCATACTCAATGACCCACTTGCCCAGGAGAGACTAAGTACACAGGAAATCAATAATTTCTCATTTTAGGGTTATCACTTTGAATATAATCGATTAAACTGATCATCTCCTACAATCCCCTTAGAAACTCTCTAAGTATTAATCCTTTCAAATCAATTCTATGGGCGGCATTCTTCGGTGCCACTTAGTTCCCGTAGGACCGAAAGCCCAAAGAATACCTTGGAAGAACTAACCCATTAGAACAACCAAGCATAAATAGAGAACCGAAATATTAATACGTAGCAGGCTGTCACCCCAATATATATCCAATAATGCAATTCGTGCAATGCATGATCAGATTATTTTGTTAAGTCAATAATTCTTTAACCAAGTTCATGGTGACCATACATTACACACAATCATCATTATACTACTTCATAACATCAAATCATTGCATTATCGCTTTTGTAAGGATATCTTAATAATCATATAATCAGATCACAACATATTTTTAACAATACAATCTTTTAATTATCTTTACATTACATATTCAACTACTTATAAGCACAAACAGTATAATATGACTGAATTACTCACCTGCTCATACTGACTCAGTCGTAATAATTAGCTGGTAGATCCTCTAGTGTATCAAAGTCACCTATTAAGATGAATAAAGTATTCATCAATATAAATTAACTAAATTCCTATATGTGATTAGTTTCCTAGACTTGATATTTATCAAGTTTTGTAGTGACTACTACTAATTCTATGTTATTTTATACTGATCTCAATATAGAAAATTATAGTTATTTATTATTACTTAGTGTTGTCGTGTTTTTCCTATTTTATCTCGTATAACTATTTCGTTATTTTTAGAAATCATATTACTCAAAAATTTAACTCATTTCAATTTCCATTCTTACCTATTTTATCTATCTAAAACAAATATTTGTCTATTTACTAACTTTTATTAACACTAAATATTTTTCCTTAATTCTAGGGTTTTAAGAATTATTAGATATTAATCTAAATATGCTTGAATACTTGTATTTACTTAACTATCTAATAAATTCTCCTATTATCATATATATATAATATCTAATCTGTAGTATATTGTATATATATATATATATATATGTTCGTTTAAAATAGTTTTTTGAAGGAATTTAAGCGTAGCCGGCTCAAAGCCGTCGGCCTTTAAACCCAGATGCCGGTGTAAACTTTGTTTTGAAAAATATTTTAGATTGGTTGCACCGGCATTGAAAGTGCTGGCTTTCCACGTACGCCGGCCATACGCCAGCGTAAATCTCCAGGTAGCCGGCTTACATTCATTTTTTTAAGTGAAAATTATTTTTACGTAGCCTTTATCAGTGTAAGCCTCTCTACACCGCCGACCTATCTATGTAAGCCGCTGGCGTTGAGCGATTACACTGCCGCTTTGAGACAGTGTTGGTACTGTTCATCATCTTCTTCACTGATCCGATTCAATTTTGTTAGATTTCTCACGTTAAAACATACTCAAACTACTTCTAAGTGTTTATATATCTTATATAAGGACATAAAACAATTCTGAACACGTCTAAAAACATATATATTTAGATCTCGATCTTATAGAAGTAAAACTAGGGTTTCGGATTTTTACCTCGTTTGAGCTCGTCCGATGAAATCCGAAGCTTGTAATTGTGTTTATTACGTTCCTAAGATTATTAAAAGTCAGTTATAAAGCTTAGATTTGAAAGAAAATCATTTGAACTTCATCAACTTACCTTTGAACTCGTATTCAGGGGTTTTTAGTATTGTTTTTCCTTTGATCCAAACTTGATTGGTTTGATCCGTTTGTTCTCTGTTTTTGGTTCGTTTTGGTTGTTATTTGGGAGTAATTCGTTCTGGAAAGTTGGGAAATTAATGAGGATTGTTTGTTCTCTCATTATGAGTCTTAAAGGCATATATATAGAAGAAGAATAAGAAGGAGTTACGGCTGCATTTCTCCTCGAATTTTCTCCGAATTTGATCTCATTTGATCTGTTATTTTCGTTGCAATTAATGTGGAGTTTAGTTGTCATCTTTTAGTTGGTCATTTGAGTTGCTTTGGTTGACTAAAGAGTGCATTATTGATCCAAAAATCTGACTCCTCTTTCCTCTTCGAATTTCCACCGAAATGCAGCCGAATAACATATATATATATATTAATTAATTATTTAATTGAGTTTTAAGATAGTTTAACGAGTTATACGGGTACAAATTAACTAATATTTGAGAGTTTTGTACAAAAATATGTTTATAGGAATATACAAAACTCTTAGATTATCAAATAATATAATTTTAAGTTATATATATACATAGTTAATTATTCGTATAATTTTATCTCCCGCGATTAAGATTTCTTAAGCTTATTAGGTCAATTTTTGTTTTAGGCTTCAATAGCTTAAGAAAATTTGAATTAGAACAATAGCGTGATCCAATTACTTATTTGAAGTTCAGATCTTGAGTTATTCAACAGTTTATGTTTTCGTTATGTATTTATAATCCTAACGGTTTATCTTTGGGTTATCATTTTCTGTCTATAAGCGTAAATAATCGTTTACTTAGTATTGTACTTAATACGGAAACTAAATTAGGTATATATCTTTAGTTTTGATACCTATCATGAAATCTTATTAGTAACGTTTAATTTTAACTGGATTCTTGAATTTAGTGTTTAAGTTTAAGTCTAAGCTCATTACTTCTCGTTGTTCTAATCTCGAATTATTACCGAGTTCCAAAAACAATCATTTAATCTCTATATTTGTATTTTTCTATTTAAACCTATTTGTATATTGGGTTTCGGGTCTAAATTTTAGATTTTCTTTTAATTATATCTTGAATTATTCATTCAAGATACGAAAGCTCGTTTTTGGTATCAACTAGGGTTAAAGAATTTCTAAATCCTTTATCTAACCAAATTCTAAATATTGATCTATTCTTAGATTTTAATTAGAATCTAAATCTATTATCTAGTTCATACAATCTACTTTAGAATCATATACTAGAGTGGAAAATTTCCGGGTTGACAGTGATATTTTGGAAAACCTATCAATAACTACAAAAACAAAATCAGTTCTCTTTGTGTACGTGGCAATTCCAGCACAAAGTCCATGGACAAATCCTCCTAAATATGTTCAGGTACTGGTAAAGGCATGTATAGTCCAGTATTCTTAGACTGGCCCTTTAATCTCTGAAAGACATAACACCTTTCTACAAATCTACTTACATCTTTCTTGAGCTGTGGCTAGTAAAACCTCTCTTTTACTGCTGCTAGTGTCTTATTACACCCTAAATGACCAAACAATCCTTCCTTATGGAGATCACTAATCATTTGCTCTCTCAGTGAAGTTCTTGGTGGACATAGTTGATTCTCATGCACCAGATAACCATCAGATAAATAAAACCCGAAAATAGGATGATTATTTGATACCTGGTGCCATATTTCAGAAAAATCCTCATCATGTACATACTCATCTTTAAGCTGCTCAAACCCCAAAATCTTCTGACCTAAGGTTAGCAACAAAGAGGCTCATCTACTCAAAGCATCTATGACTTTACTCTGGGATCCTAATTTATGTCGTAATCTGAAAGGAAACTTCTATAGGAATTGACACCATCTCGCATGCATGCACTGCTTATCCCCTTCTGACTATTCAGATACTTTAAGGCCTCATGATATGAAAATAGCATAAATTCCTGCCCAATCAGATAATGCTCCCAAGTCTTAAGAGCATGCACTACAGAATAAAATTCATTATCATAAGTGCTCCACTTTCATCTGGCATCACTAAGTTTCTCACTAAAAAATGCAATAGGCCTCTTCTCCTAGGATAAAACCGCTCCTATGCCCACACCATTAGCATCACAATCCACTTCAAATAACTTTTCAAAGTTTGGGAGGGCAAGTACTGGTGCAATACTCAATTTCTCCTTTAAGACTGTAAAGCTAGTGGCTGCCTCATCAGTCCACAGGAACTTTCCCTTCTTCAAACACTCTATCATGGGTGCAGCAATAGTGTTAAAATTCCTGATAAATCTTTGATAGAAGGTCACTAAACCATGAATGCTTTGTAACTTAGAGACATTTCTAGGAGTGGGCCACTCTCTAATTGCTTGCACCTTTGCTTCATCAACCCGTATACCATAAGACGAAACAATGTAACCCAAAAAGAGTAATTCATTTGTCACGAAACTACACTTCTTAAGGTTAATATATAACTTATTCTCCTGCAAGGCTGTCAGTACACTTTTTAAATGCAATAAGTGCTCATCCTCACAAGAACTATAGATCAAAATATCCTCAAAACGTTCCTCGGAATGTTGGAACATGTGAGTCATCCATTGCTCTAAATGTTGCTCCAATCGTTACAACGCATCATCCCCCTGAGGGGCTCTACCCTCTTTATCACCATCATGGAGAGTATCGCTATCATTATCAATAGCTATCACGCTCTGATACCACCTGACGCAGCGTAAAGCGTTCAAAACAAGAATTGCAAGGACAACAATTCTTTTCAAGAGAAAGGTTTTCTAAAATTAGGGTTTCAATAGATAAAATGTTACTTGTCTAAAAAAAAAGACTAATATAGTGTCAAGAGATAAAGGAACACATAAAAAAAAAAGATAAAAGCTGGTACAAATTAAAAGAAGGCCGGTAGCCTTGAATTTGTCTTGTTTGGCAAGGCCGGTAGCTTTGGGAACAATGCCGACGGCATTTGTGGTAAAGGCCAGTGGCATTAATGCTAGCCTCTTCTACTCCATCTTCGACTTCTCTCTATTAATCAAATATATCTCCGCAATCTCGTTCACATCACATTCAGCAAGTTCATCCACAACTTAGATTGCCATCTTTAGACATACAATCCCCATCATCGTCGAATGGATCTAGATCAATTTTCTATTGTATAAAACATTGTTTATTGGTTCCAAATAGAAGAAATAAGTCCTATTTTACAGAAAAAATTTTAAGATTTTGTATCTGAAGAAAAAGTAAGCTTCTTTCGTTAATTACGTCTAGGTTCTTTCTAACAAGCCCTAGTTAAAAGCTCATCAGATTCTCTCTTAAAGAGCTTTATCATTTGATTTGATTTGTCACAAGGGATTAAATAGGAGACTCAATAGAGAGCAACATAAAGTGGTTGAGGTAGTTAGGACCAAATGAGAGAGCAGTTCATTGAAGTAGAAAACATCATAGTAGCTAGAATAGACCAATACGATTTGATAAATTAAGCATATTTCCTTCATTCGAGCTCTGATTAAGTGATTCAAGATACTCTAGAAAGATAAAATAAAAAAATAAAAAATCTCTACAACATTTATGTTTTGAGTTTTAAGTATTTCTTAATCCATCAAAGTTGAAATTAGGGATGAAGCCCAAATTATGACGTTATTATATAACTCTGGACTATTTCAATACAATTTTTTAAGGAAGGCATATCTATCTCATTCATGCTCTGATTGATGTGATTCAAGTTGTTATAAAAAGGATAAGAATGAGCTATTCAACATTTTTGTTTTGAGTTCGAAGAAATTCTAGAAGCATCAAAGTCAAAATCAAGTGTGAAGTTGCTGTAACTACACAAGTTATGATATGCTCTGTTTTTTTTTTGGAAAATAAAATAGTAGCTAGTGCTCCTCCAATTAGTTAGAACAAAACTAAAGTTAAAAAGAACCTCTCAATTTACTCCTCCTTTCAATTTGTTTTAGACACATACAGAGGCTTGATGACATAGACTTAATAGTTTAATTGTGCAAGATGATAACAAAGTAGCAAAGGCAATGGCAAATCGAGCAGAACAACAATCGCAAGTCACTCTTTCAAACTCATTTAGAGAAGCTCATGTAATTATGATAGAGAGGAAAGAAGCATAACAGCTCCATGTGGCATAACGAGATCAGATTTATCTATTGAAAACTGAACAATAGTATGATCTTTCTTTATTGGGTCTGAGATGTGTGTCAAGTGAGTTGGCCATTTAGATCTGGCATTACAAAAATACAAACAAGGGCATCCCGAGAACTTCTCTTATTACAGCAGCCTATTTGATTTTACAAGAGTATAGTGTAGTTCACATAATCTGAAAAAGAGGAACTACAACTACACGAGCAAAGAGCAAGGCAAACCTTCCATGAACTCAAGGAGAACATCACTAAAGGGTGGATTATATGTGGGACAATTAGGAGTCATTTCCTTTTTATGTTTGTTTCTAAAGCAACATGTTCAAGACTTTGAATAGGATGTAATAGTTTTCTTTCAAAGCTTACTCATAAGCTTAAGAGTTGTAATTTAAAGTATTTTTGAAATACCCTAAACCTCTACGTAAATTAGAAATCGAGTTTTGATAGATTAAATAAATCAAATGAATTATAGGAAATAATTAGACAAGTTGATATAATTACATTAATAATAGATTAAGTTGAATTTGAGATTTTGAATTCATAAACCCCTAAACATGTTATTAAAATGTTTAGTAAATTCCAAAACCCATAAAATTTTGTCTAAATTCCAATTCCTTAATCCTAATAAAATTTGAGTTCATCTGCTTATATAAAAATATCACTTCTTAAACATGAACTCAAATTAAATACCAATTTGATTTAAACTAAGTTCCTAAATTAAGTACTTATTTTAAGTTCTTAACTTATAACCTTTTGATTCTGAAATCATCTTTTAAATACTCCTAGAACAAAAAATATTGATATGAAAGTTCTAAGCCTAGGACTTTTATTAAAAAATATCCTAATTTAAGCCTTATCATTTCCTTTTCTTTTTGTTTTCCTTCACCTACCTTCTCTTTCTCTTATGCCATTTTCATTCTCTCTCTCTTTTCTTCTCTTTCCTGTATCTCCTCTTCCTTCTTCTTTCACTTTCGTTTCTCTCTCTCTCATAATTTAACCATGAATCTCAAATTCAACAAGAGAATTAAGCAGGAAGATGAGATAGGAGAAGGAAATCAAAGTTGGAAGTAACCCAACAAGAAGAAGAAGTATAGAGAAAAATCAATTTCATGTTTTTACAAAAGCTAAGTATATTTGTTTCATGTTCTTTTGATTATTGTTTTTTTATATATATGATTACTTGATGTTAGATTTATGTAGAATTGTGATGAAGTTGATGAATGATGGTTATATGAACATGTAAGTTTTCTAGGTTAGTAAATACATGTATAGGTTAAAGAATTTACAGCATGATATGGGTTAAATGAAGTAAAACATGAATATGGATGTTAGAGTTAATGATTCTAGGCTTACATGTGGATTACAAGATGTTAGATGTAGAAAAATGATGTAGAACAAAGCAAAACAGGGGAAAAGTATGTTTTTAGAACATCGGCCCAAAAGTCATGGGCGTGACTTTGATTTTTAAAATGTCGAATCCAACAACTCTCCAAAGGTCATGAGCATGATCATACTCGTGGTAGCCTTCAATGTTGGAATTTTGAACAATCACAAACGTGATCAAGTCCTTGGTAGGCTCGGGTTGGATAACTTTTCTTAATCACAAGCATGATCTTTCATCTAGTGGATTTGTTTTGAAAATTTTTTAGAATCATAGGCGTGATTCAACCCACGATCCCCAATGTTTGTCTTCTATTCTTCGATCACGAGCATAATCATGGGCGTAATTGGGAATCACAGCCTAGTTCACGAGCGTAATTTATGGTTATACCATGTTTCGCCTTTTTAAATAAAATAAATTAAATTAATGATAAATGATAAATCTGATGTGTTAGTGCTTGTATAAATGAGTTAAATGAATTAACAGGATCAATAATTAACTTAGTTTAATATAGTTTCTAAGTATAAATTGAACCTAGTTAATAATTTAAGTTCAACCTGGCTTAATGAACTTCAATGAGCTAAAATGAATTAAATTGAGTAAGTTTAATTATCTTAGATTAGTAATTGGACTAAATGATTAATTCTATCAATTTGGTTAGGATTAAGTAAAATAGGTCAATAGCTAATAATTGGATTGGAATGATATGTTAGAATAAACTTTAGTATAACTTGGGGAGTATGTTGTTTCAAATATGTGTTTGCTTAGGAAATAAATGTTTTTGCATATGAATGCTTTGTTGATGTTGTTGTAAAAAGTACTATAAACAAAGTGAAAAGAAATACTTTGACAAATAAGGGAGAACTATTTGTATTTTAGCAGAGCGATCTTCGCAACTATAGCAGGGTTCCTATTTAGTATCTGAACAAATAGGGTAAAAAAATAAGTTTAACATAAGTGGGTATTTCATTGGATTTCTTATATGAGTTTAATTATTGAACCTATAGATATGAATACCTAATTTATCTTCTAAGTTGGCTTCTAATTTACCACTTGAGTCTCTATTAGATTTCAAATATAAAGTACGTAGTAACTTGCATGTTGTATGCTAGGATAGGTATCTAAAATGGGTTTATAACTTAAAGATGGCTTAAGTATTGAACGTTGTTTATGCGTGTGCCGTTCAATCCGGTCCGAGATGTAGTAACTTTATCCGAGTGGATATAGTAGTTTAGCCACTGGGCCACCCCTGTTATGATGCAATGACATTTGTTGGTGGCTCAATAGGAAGTCAACGGGGCAAACGATATAAGTGTAATGTCTATCTTGATCAGTGAGAAGTAATATAATGGGGGTCACATATATGGGACCGATTAAGCCTTTTATATTATGGACTGAGATGGGTAGGATACGTGTAACAGTTGTGAACCTTAGATGAGGCTTCTATTCTTTTTTTGGTTATATCATCTAAGAGATATAGGTATTTAAGATGCTTATTTCAACCTCCTGAGTGTCATGTGGTTACTCAAGACCTCTAGATTCCCAATGGCTTGTTCAGGAGTGTGAGTGCTCCCATATTACTTGTTTTATTAAAATAAATGATCATAAATTGTTATTTGTTGTATTGTATTTAGCTAAGCTTGTGTGCCATTCTATGTGTGTATGTGTTACTGTTTATTAAGCTTTGGCTCATTATGTAGCTGTTATTCTTTTTCCCAAGTATTTGTTGAAGACGATGATGTTGTTGACGATGTTGATTATCATGATTTAGGTGGTGATGATGATGTTTGGCTCGGGTTTTGGGTGATGTTGTAGGAGTGAATTAGAGTAGAACCACGGATTTTATTTTGTATTATTCTTTTATAGGGGCCTGGTGGTGATCAAGTGTTTGTAAATGTTAATCTACTCATAAGAGTAGGTTATAAAATATTTTTGTAAAGTTTTTTTTCTTTTTTTTATAAAGTGTAAATCCAATTATAAAGAAAATAATTATAGGATTTGATAATTTGAAAGCAAGTAGCAAATATTTACGATAAACATATCATTCAAGAAAGTATGATATGTAATACATGAAATATTATACATGGCTATAATGCCTTAATTAAATTTAGGACATGATAATTTCAGTTTTTGTCATGTTTTGTAAAGGACTAAGATTTTGTAATCTTTTGAAGTACCAACCTCATGGTACTGTCATATTCTAATATGTGAAGTAAATCTATTATAAATGAGTAGTTTTTGTAAAATTTTTGTGTTATAGCAGGTTTAATTAAATAATCAACATAAACACTTTCTTTTCGAAAAACCTTATGTATATTATCCTTGTATATTATGTGTGGTTAGGGACTGGGTTTGCCTAATCATGAAATTAAGGTAAGTCGGTCTTTTCAGTAAGACTCTACATCTTTATCCAAGTCCAACAAAGGGGTTTTGTTTTCTCTATTCTCTTCTTTGTTTTATCATATCTATGTTTCTATTATTGTTAAACTTGTTTATTTCTTCTTTTATCATTGTGTATGAGTAGATAATAGGTTTATTCATTGAATTAACATGAATAATTATTAAATGCATAATTTATCTAGTTGTTAATTAGTTTAATAAGTTGAATTGAATGAATCTAGGAATTAGTGTATGCGCAACATGGTTCTTAGTTAGATATCTTTGGAACACATCAAGAGATGCTTCCTTTAAATAGATCTAATTTACTGATGAATCGTTTATAGTGATAAAGATATCATGGTGAGATTTCTACATTTTCTCTAAGGAATTTAGTATAACATAGTTCTTAATGCAACCTTTAAGTGACTATTAAATTAGGAAGAGATTCCAATTAGACACGTTTATGGTTACGTATGAATGATTCTGAGAAGAACATTCATATAGATAATGAATTCCCACAGATGATTAATGATTAGAAAGAGAGTAGTTGAAATTCATGTTAAGGAGATAAACGAATCTAATTGTTAATGTTGTGTTATGTTGTTAAATTGTGTTGAGTAGTATAACTTTGTAATTTCTAGTATTATATTAGTATTAATAGTTTAGCTCTTCTTTTAATCGATCTGCTAGACAATAGGAGGATTAGAGAGTTTTAGAGCTTGAAAACATTCCTAATGGAGATGACCCTATACTTAATCCTAAACTACATAATGACAAGTTCACTTGCCTGGCTTTGACCGTGTTTAGGAAAAGGAACTACAGGATTATAAATTTAAAACTCGATCACTTAACTAGATCCCACTTGTGCCTATCAATTACGTCATTAGCCTAGTCTGCATCTATAAAGCCATTTAGAGAAGAAGACACGAATTGCTTATACGTTAATCCATAATTTTGAGTCTCTTTTACATAGCAAAGAATTCTCTTTGCTGTAATCAAATGACTTTCATATGGATGATCCATAAACTAAGAAATAACTCTAATTAAAAAGCAATGTTAGGTTTTTTGATAGTTAGGAAAAATAAACTGCCAACAATCTATCGAAAAGAAGTTCCATTTTCCAATGGCTTACCCCCATTTTTGGATAACTTCATGCATGATTTCATAGGAGTTGTCATTGCTTTTCACTCCCCCATGCAAAAACATTATAGTAATCCTCTTGCATATCCCTTTTGAGAGACAAAATATCCACGACCAAATTTTTCAATTTATAGACTAAGAAAACAACAAGCTTCACATAAACTTTTCGTTTCAAAACGAGTAGACAAATCCTCATGAAGATGACTAATTTCAACACGATCATCACCCATGACAATCATATCATCCACATACAATGAAATAGCTTAATTTTTATTCATAATTAGATTTGATATATATATATATATATTAATTTAGTTAAATCATGAATTTGTTAAGTGTTTAGTTAAATAGATTTTAATGTGTTAATATGAATTAGTAATAGTAGTGTATTGTATTATGGGGAGTGAATGTGCTATGTATGTTTGATATTATTAAAATAACTTCTATTAAATAAATATAGTTGATAAGTTATATGTGTTTGAAAAAATAATAACAATAAATAAATAAATATAGTGTGTTAGTGTGTTTGATATTAGTGTTTATTATTGTTTCAATGCATCTTAAGTTGAGTTTTCAAGGACAAACCCATCCTAAAACCAAAACAATATATAGTAGAAATTTTGGCCTAAACAAAGCCAAAAATAAAGTCCAAAGCCCCTTTTATTTCTCTGCAAAAATCTGCCATCAAAAAGTTAAAGTCTAAAGGATAATTACAAGTTTTGTTTGGCAAAGTTTATAAGCCAAAACTGACCAAAAACTTACGGTGCCTTTGTTCCTCCCCATTTCATCTTTTCCTTATAATTTCTCTTGCTCAATTTGTTAAGAATTTCTTTCCCCAAGACTCAATTATCAAGTTAAAGCTTCTTAAGGTTAGTTTGAATGCTTTCATGGTTGTTTTTTTTTTTCTTTTAAGCATAAGAATGATTTCTTGGTTTAGTAGTTTCATAATAGTTTGAATATGATTTTCATGATTCATGTTAATTAATAGAGTTAAATAAGTTTTGGAGTGTGTTGAAGTTGTTGGTTTAATGTTTGATAGGAGATGGGTGTGTGAGGAAGATGAGGAATAGTGAATATGGGGTTTTGATGGAAGAGTTGATGGTGTTTGATATTGTTAGATGAATATAGAATTGTTAGAAGCATGGAAACTAGCTTGTATGATGTTTAAATGATGTTTTGATGGAGATACAAATGTGTAAAAATTGATAAAAGATGTAAAGGAAGGGAAAGAAATTCAAAATAGGGGAAACATGACATATACCAATCGTATAAGGAGACCCATGACTGATCAAAAGCTTGGAATGAAGTGTCTCAAATACATTATCCACATACACAAGGTCGTGTATATATACACTACCTACATACATGGGTCATGTATATCCACTCATGACTCCACAATAGGAAAAATTCTTTGTGCGTTGTAATCACCCAAATTTTACATAACCCAATTATAATAATTATTAAGAATATGATAGAAATCATAAAAGAACTATAACAAAAATATTAGAAATCACTCCAAATTTTTCGCGATTTAAATTTTTAAGTATGAACAAACTATAATAAAGAATCCTTATCACTAAGACTATAAAGTTCATAATAAAGAATAAAGAAAACTATTTAATATTTACGAACTTAAGTTTTAATATAAAATATATATATATATATTAAAACATTCAAGATAAATAATTCTGAGTTTATAAAAACTAAAAGTCTGATATAATCCAGTAATTTATAATTAGTAAAAAGAACTGAGTAACAAATATAAAAAAAATTAAATTTCTAATCTAATAAAAAGTCTAGAATAAATTTATAAATAGAAATGATTTCATATGTAATTTCAAACCATAAGAAGTTATAATAAAGTCAAATTAAGGGTAATATAATTATTAAGTTATCAAAATACCACGAAAATGAAAATTTTAAACAAATAATAATATTTAACGATAGCAGGTATAAAAATAGAAAAGTAAAAGTATTAACCCAAAGATTCTATGTATACTATCATATTCAGAATATTTAATATCATTAATATATAAATTTTTATCCAAAAATATTATCAAATCGGTATTTATCATACGTGTTATTTAGATCCACAAAATTAATTTCTTTCACCAATTTATATTTTCCCCTACTCCTTACATATTTATTGGTTATAAATTTATCATCTCCTTTTAGTTTTTATATTTTCAACATCCTAACTCATTTACATTTTTTTTTTTCCTTTGTTTTGTTTTGTTACGTTTTACGTCTTCAATTCACTCTCAAATGTGAATTCCTTCACTGGACGCGGCTAAGTTCAAAAGAAAAAGCGCAAATTCAAACACATATATGCAAATCTTTAATAGAAATTCTATGTATAGTATAGTGTTTAGAATATTTAATAACGCGAATATGGAATTTCTCATCTAAAAATATTACTAAATCAGTATTTAATATACGTATCACTTAAACCCACAAAATTGATTTTTTTCACAAATTTATGTTTTAATCCCTCCTTATACGGTTATAAATTCATTATCTTATCTTTATATATTATTTATATATATCCTAAACCTCAAATAATTATCAACTAACTAATATAATATATATATATATATGTTTACAACTTGCAGGAGACATTTTTTGTCTCGTTTGATGGCTGTGATCTTCTAAAAATTAGTGAACCGAAATTTCCTCAACAAGATGCACCAGAGTCAATCCTAATCTTCTCCTAAGCCAATGAAAACATGGTGAATCATTCTTGCATTAATAAACATAAAACAAATCATTTAAACCACAGCAAACAAGGCAATTCGTTTTGGATTTGAGGAGGAAATGCGGCTAAAAATTTCACTTCGTTATATATATATATATACATACAAAAGGGCCTTAGAAGAAGGAGCAAACGGACTTCAAACCCTCTCAAATTTTCCAGAACTCATTTACACCTCATTAGGAGTGAAATCAACCTAAGAAACGATTCTAAAACGCTCGGACAAACTCAGTTCAAGAATTTGAACAAAAATCTGGAAAAACGTTTCAAAAACGAGCTTGAGGTAAGTGATTTTCATTCCACGAGTTTTGATGTTTTTAAGTTGTTATATGTATATAAATATCATATATAAATGCTTAGGAATGAATTAAATAAATTTATGTGTGTAAAACAATGGAAAATCGGATCAAAACCAAGGTTGAAGACGATGAACAGTGCTTTCCGATGGGCCCAGGCTTCGTGTACGGGCGTACATGGCCCGTAGACCCCTTGGTTAGCAACGTGTACGGGCGTACATAACCCGTATACTCTTCAACCAGTACGTTGTACGGGCGTACTTACCCCGTACACCCCTTAGCAAGCATGTTGTACGGGCGTACATAACCCGTGCAACCCTCGGCTAGCCACAGAGTACGGGCGTACTTAATCCCGTGCACCTCTCGGCTAAAAGAAAAGAAAAACGAAGCTAAGTATACATAATTATAATAGTAAATTAAATAATTTTAAAACGTTATTCTTTTCTTACATTTATTTATTTATTTTTCTGGAATAGTAATAGTAGTATTATAATATTAAATCCGAAAATTATTTATTTAAATTTAAAAATAAAATTATTTTTCTGATATAGGATGTTTAATTATTTGATATATTACTATTAATCTAAAAAGAAATTTTCCTTAGAAATATAAATTATTTTGTTAAAAATTTCTGCATAATAGATTCTAATTATTAATATCCTTAATAGTATTAAAAGAATTTTTAGAATTTCAAAAATATTATTTTGAAATAATAATAAATCTAGATGTAAGACTAAAATTACTTTAGTAATAATATTAATTAAAATATATAAGACAATTGGTATAATTCTTAATGTGATGAAATATAATCTATTTTCGGAAGTTTGTTATTATTACTATTATTATAATTGTTATTATTATTGTTATCATTATTATTATTATTATATTATTGATTTCGTTACTAAAACTATTAAATTGTTTTTGTAATTAAAATTATTTTTACTATTAGTAGTAATATTAAAACTAATATAATCACCGTTATCTTTGATACTAGTATTACTACTACTTTTATGAGTATCAATAATACTAAGATTCGTATATTATATAAATAAAATATATGATTTTTGGTAACTAATTAAAATAGATTTAGTAATTGAATTAGGCGATTAGTTTCCAATTAACTCAGCTTAGATTAATATGGTAAGTAAGACCATAAAAAGAAAGGAATACGTAATTTCTAAAATATGTCTAATATTAGAATTAGTAAATAATAATAATATAAGTTATACCAAAACTAATCCGGTGAATATGATATTTCAAATATCTTATCTTCGGAACTAATAGGAAATAGATTAGTAAAATAATAAATATCTGTTATTTCATTTCCTAGGAATATAAATCGATTCTCGGACTACCAGTAGCTTATTACAACGATATAGCGAGGACCACAGGTGAGGGACTTTGACCTTATCATATTGTTTGTGCTTGTAGTTAGTTGCATTGATAATAACATCTCAAACTGAATCATGTGGGTTGGGTAAATCATGCTGCTTGGTGTATGTATGATTGCCAAAACATCTTATTATAATTAACAATTTCTTGTATGATGATAATTGTATGGAGCATGTTGATGTTTGTCTGTAATTGTATTATCGTCCTGAACCTGACTAAAAACTATTGGTACCATAAAATGAAATGGGCATGCATCGCATATATTGCATATTTGCATCTCTAAAAGCGTAGTAGTCTATTACGTATTGGCCATCCGGGACTTTGATAATGCTTGGTTGACCTAGGCTAAAGGCTATTAGATCAACGCAAGGTTACCTTTGATTCTATTGGTACCATAAGAACTAAGTGGTAAATGAAGGACGCCGCTTATGGTATTGTTTGGATGACTAATGCTTAGGGAGTTGCTAAAGGTATGTACATGGGATGGTTTGTTAAGATATCATATTAAAAGTATAACCCTAATACGAGAAATCGTAGATTCCCATGTATGCTTGGCTTCTTCTGGATAGACTATGTACTACTGGTTCCTTCAACCCTGATGAGAGGGGTAAATCTCCATCCTGCTTTGGACTCCGGATTCTCCAGGCTTGTATTTGTTCATATGCTTGATTGTGGCATTACATATGTTTGCTAAGTAAACTTGATTTCCATTGTTTGATATGTGGTCTGGTCAGGTCATCTCACTGAGCGTGTGGTTTTGCTCACCCTCCAACAGTCTTTGTGCAGGTATAACGTTAGCTGGGATTGGGTTAAGCATGAGTGAAGAGTGCTACATCAAAAGACCTTGCTGAAGATAGTTTCATAGATTATATTGGTCTCAAAGACAAATTAGATAAATGGTATAATTGATTAAGATCTTGTATTTTATAGGTTTGATCTCAATTTCATTATTTGGTAGGGGATACCGATTCTCTGCGGTTCTGGCAAACTAAGGAAAATCGGAATCCTTAGTATTTATATAATATATTGTATATGACTACATTACATGTAATAATTATAAGATAGAGTCTTGTAATATCTGACTTGCAAGACGGTTCTCATATTACGGGTGCACACGTGATGATGACTACAGGATGATACTACTAGGCCCTATTTTGGGGCGTGACAGAGTTTGGTATCAGAGCTTTAGGTTGTCAGAGATAGGAGTAACCTACCAAATGTGAGATTGGGTAGAACCTGGGTAGATAAATTAAGTTTACAAACTAAAAGATGTAGACATTTAGACTATATATAGTTATATATTACAAGTATTATATGGGCACTTGTTGTCCATATAAATGTGATGTCTTATCTTCTGTTTATGACCAAGGACAGTATATCTTATAATGGAAGCCAAACCACAAGCTTCTAGGTCAGTTAGATTTTCTGATTACAAACTACATACCCCACCCTCTATTAGATGAATTGGAAATGACAAAGAGACATAACAACTATAGATAGTACAACACAAAACATTAGCGGAAAAATCAGTAAGATCTTTGGTTGTACTACTATAGTAGGCAAGAATTCCTATGACCTTATAACAAAAGATTAATCAACACATTAGGAAAGTGAATGAAAGAAGGAACTTTCTTCTGTATTGGGATATTATCAGTTGACGTAAGAAGGATATTATATGATTCTGATACATTCATAAGGGTTCTAAGGAAAATTGGAATTTGGTAAAGAAATAGTATCGGAAACATCAACCATTACTACCATGAATAAGGTCATAGTTTTGGTAACAAGACATAACCTAAATTGGATCTGTGAACTAAGAAAAAGAAGTCCTTATATTTGAATCCATAAATGGTGCAATAAGAAGTTGGAAAAGGTAGTTTGTTTGATTTAAGCACCAAAAATTAACAAAGGATTTGTTTATGCGAATTGGCATGCATAACAATGGTTGCTTGCAAACTGAACCTTGGAAATAAATCAATGATGATATAAATTTTCACTTGGAGATTATTATATGACATTCATGAAGTAGAAAGATTTAAGTATACTTGGATATATTAGTGAAGTTCTTGGAGATTTTAATAGAGAATTATATTGTGATGAATATAGGATACAAGCTCAAGGACAAGAGCTACTAAAGTAAGAAACGAACAAATGTCTGAAATACAACAAGTTGGACAACCAAAAACTGAACAACAAGAGTGTTTCACATGAGAAGAACGTCATGAGCAACATGGAGACAAAGTACAACACCGAATTGATGGAATTGACCCAGGATGATAAGACTATTGATGAATATGAACAAAAGTTTAATCAATTGTTTCAATTTGCACCAGACACTTATAAAGACAGTAAAGAGAAGAAAAAGCAATTTTTCATGGCTGGATTAGAACCATACCTTCAGAGGAGATTGATTGAATTTGAACTTCCTGACTTCGATACCCTTGTTGAAAAAGCACGGATCTTGGAGTATGAAAGGAGAAATGAAGTAGAATGGCTTGAGAAAAGGAAACAAACATCTACAAAGGAAATGTATGACCGTTCAGAAACAAGTACTGCATCCAAAAAGGTGAAAAGTTCTGAGCCACTTCAAAGGATGAAATAAAGGTATTGAAAAAATAAACTTGTTTGCTGGAAGTGTAAAGGACCTCATTATCCAAGAAAATGCCCTCAACTACAACATAAGTGTTATTACTGTGGTAATGTTGGGCATATAGCTAATAAATGTCCGGAAAGAACACGAAGAATATGTTTTATATGTAAGGAATCTGGACACATTTCCACACATTGTTCTCAGAAGACAAAGTGACGCTACAAATCATTCCAATTTGAGAGTTAGATAAGCTATAGTGATGGAATTCTACTAAACATTGGGAATATAGTAAGGATTTCCCATGAGAGATTTATACGACTTACTGTAATATCTTAGTATCAAAGTTGTTTTACTAAGAAAGGAACTACTAAATGATATGGAACGTTGATGAGAATGGAATTATAAACATGAAATGGAAGTGTAGTAGACATATCAATGAGAACCTAGAAGAAGCTTTAGTCTTTATTTTACTATGAGTTGAAATAACATACAAATGAGAAACAAATAGAAGACCTATAATGAGAATGAGTTGGGTTAGATTATAAAAGGCGATAATAAGCCTTATTGTATAGAGTAATTTAAATCGATTAACTTATGGCTCGTTCGCTATAAGTAAAGCTCTCAGACTAGACTAATTATTTGATCATAGAATATATAGGTATTAAAGAGATACCGACCATTTAAGTGAATATATGAATCAATAGGTTTTTCAAATAATTATGCAGTTTTTATTCTCGATCTTTAAAAACGATATTTGACTAGTATTACAGAAATATAAAAGACTATAAGAAAGAAATAAAAATCATAATAGAAGGAATTATAAGCACCAGATTCTCTAGAAATTTAGACAAACCTCTACAAGTTTCGAGGACGAAACTTTTCTTAAGGGGGGGAGTGTAATCACCCATTTTACATAACCCAATTATAATAATTATAAAATGATAATAGAATCATAAAAGAACTATAACAAAAATATTAGAAATCACTCCAAATTTTTCGCGATTTAAATTTTTAAGTATGAACAAACTATAATAAAGAATCCTTATCACTAAGACTATAAAAGTTCATAATAAAGAATAAAGAAAACTATTTAATATTTACGAACTTAAGTTTTATATGTAAAATATATATATATATATATATATTAAAACATTCAAGTTAAATAATTCTGAGTCTATAAAAACTAAAAGTCTGATATAATCCAGTAATTTATAATTAGTAAAAAGAACTGAGTAACAAATATAAAATTAAAATTAAATTTCTAATCTAATAAAAAGTCTAGAATAAATTTATAAATAGAAATGATTTCATATGTAATTTCAAACCATAAGAAGTTATAATAAAGTCAAATTAAGGGTAATATAATTATTAAGTTATCAAAATACCACGAAAATGAAAATTTTAAACAAATAATATATAATTTACGATAGCAGGTATAAAAATAGAAAAGTAAAAGTATTAACCAAAGATTCTATGTATACTATCATATTCAGAATATTTAATATCATTAATATAAATTTTTTATCCAAAAATATTATCAAATCGGTATTTATCATACGTGTTATTTAGATCCACAAAATTAATTTCTTTCACCAATTTATATTTTCCCCTACTCCTTACATATTTATTGGTTATAAATTTATCATCTCTTTTAGTTTTTATATTTTCAAACATCCTAACTCATTTACTTTTTTTTTCCTTTGTTTTGTTTTGTTACGTTTTACGTCTTCAATTCACTCTCAAATGTGAATTCCTTCACTGGACGCGGCTAAGTTCAAAAGAAAAAGCGCAAATTCAAACACATATATGCAAATCTTTAATAGAAATTCTATGTATAGTATAGTGTTTAGAATATTTAATAACGCGAATATGGAATTTCTCATCTAAAAATATTACTAAATCAGTATTTAATATACGTATCACTTAAACCCACAAAATTGATTTTTTTCACAAATTTATGTTTTAATCCCTCCTTATACGGTTATAAATTCATTATCTTATCTTTATATATTATTTATATATATCCTAAACCTCAAATAATTATCAACTAACTAATATAATATATATATATATATGTTTACAACTTGCAGGAGACATTTTTGTCTCGTTTGATGGCTGTGATCTTCTAAAAATTAGTGAACCGAAATTTCCTCAACAAGATGCACCAGAGTCAATCCTAATCTTCTCCTAAGCCAATGAAAACATGGTGAATCATTCTTGCATTAATAAACATAAAACAAATCATTTAAACCACAGCAAACAAGGGCAATTCGTTTTGGATTTGAGGAGGAAATGCGGCCAAAAATTTCACTTCGTTATATATATATATACATACAAAAGGGCCTTAGAAGAAGGAGCAAACGGACTTCAAACCCTCTCAAATTTTCCAGAACTCATTTACACCTCATTAGGAGTGAAATCAACCTAAGAAACGATTCTAAAACGCTCGGACAAACTCAGTTCAAGAATTTGAACAAAAATCTGGAAAAACGTTTCAAAAACGAGCTTGAGGTAAGTGATTTTCATTCCACGAGTTTTGATGTTTTTAAGTTGTTATATGTATATAAATATCATATATAAATGCTTAGGAATGAATTAGAATAAATTTATGTGTGTAAAACAATGGAAAATCGGATCAAAACCAAGGTTGAAGACGATGAACAGTGCTTTCCGATGGGCCCAGGCTTCGTGTACGGGCGTACATGGCCCGTAGACCCTTGGTTAGCAACGTGTACGGGCGTACATAACCCGTATACTCTTCAACCAGTACGTTGTACGGGCGTACTTACCCCGTACACCCTTAGCAAGCATGTTGTACGGGCGTACATAACCCGTGCAACCCTCGGCTAGCCACAGAGTACGGGCGTACTTAATCCCGTGCACCTCTCGGCTAAAAGAAAAGAAAAACGAAGCTAAGTATACATAATAAATAGTAAATTAAATAATTTTAAAACGTTATTCTTTTCTTACATTTATTTATTTATTTTTCTGGAATAGTAATAGTAGTATTATAATATTAAATCCGAAAATTATTTATTTAAATTTAAAAATAAAATTATTTTTCTGATATAGGATGTTTAATTATTTGATATATTACTATTAATCTAAAAAGAAATTTTCCTTAGAAATATAAATTATTTTGTTAAAAATTTCTGCATAATAGATTCTAATTATTAATATCCTTAATAGTATTAAAAGAATTTTTAGAATTTCAAAAATATTATTTTGAAATAATAATAAATCTAGATGTAAGACTAAAATTACTTTAGTAATAATATTAATTAAAATATATAAGACAATTGGTATAATTCTTAATGTGATGAAATATAATCTATTTTCGGAAAGTTTGTTATTATTACTATTATTATAATTGTTATTATTATTGTTATCATTATTATTATTAATATTATTGATTTCGTTACTAAAACTATTAAATTGTTTTTGTAATTAAAATTATTTTTACTATTAGTAGTAATATTAAAACTAATATAATCACCGTTATCTTTGATACTAGTATTACTACTACTTTTATGAGTATCAATAATACTAAGATTCGTATATTATATAAATAAAATATATGATTTTTGGTAACTAATTAAAATAGATTTAGTAATTGAATTAGGCGATTAGTTTCCAATTAACTCAGCTTAGATTAATATGGTAAGTAAGACCATAAAAAGAAAGGAATACGTAATTTCTAAAATATGTCTAATATTAGAATTAATGTAAATAATAAATATAAGTTATACCAAAACTAATCCGGTGAATATGATATTTCAAATATCTTATCTTCGGAACTAATAGGAGAATAGATTAGTAAAATAATAAATATCTGTTATTTCATTTCCTAGGAATATAAATCGATTCTCGGACTCCAGTAGCTTATTACAACGATATAGCGAGGACCACAGGTGAGGGACTTTGACCTTATCATATTGTTTGTGCTTGTAGTTAGTTGCATTGATAATAACATATCAAACTGAATCGCATGTGGGTTGGGTAAATCGATGCTGCTTGGTGTATGTATGATTGCCAAAACATCTTATTATAATTAACAATTTCTTGTATGATAATTGTATGGACATGTTGATGTTTGTCTGTAATTGTATTATCGTCCTGAACCTGACTAAAAACTATTGGTACCATAAAATGAAATGGGCATGCATCGCATATATTGCATATTTGCATCTCTAAAAGCGTAGTAGTCTATTACGTATTGGCCATCCGGGACTTTGATAATGCTTGGTTGACCTAGGCTAAAGGCTATTAGATCAACGCAAGGTTACCTTTGATTCTATTGGTACCATAAGAACTAAGTGGTAAATGAAGGACGCCGCTTATGGTATTGTTTGGATGACTAATGCTTAGGGAGTTGCTGAAGGTATGTACATGGGATGGTTTGTTAAGATATCATATTAAAAGTAATAACCCTAATACGAGAAATCGTAGATTCCCATGTATGCTTGGCTTCTTCTGGATAGACTATGTACTACTGGTTCCTTCAACCCTGATGAGAGGGGTAAATCTTCATCCTGCTTTGGACTCCGGATTCTCCAGGCTTGTATTTGTTCATATGCTTGATTGTGGCATTACATATGTTTGTTAAGTAAACTTGATTTCCATTGTTTGATATGTGGTCTGGTCAGGTCATCTCACTGAGCGTGTGGTTTTGCTCACCCTCCAACAGTCTTTGTGCAGGTATAACGTTAGCTGGGATTGGGTTAAGCATGAGTGAAGAGTGCTACATCAAAAGACCTTGCTGAAGATAGTTTCATAGATTATATTGGTCTCAAAGGACAAATTAGATAAATGGTATAATTGATTAAGATCTTGTATTTTATAGGTTTAATCTCAATTTCATTATTTGGTAGGGGATACCGATTCTCTGCGGTTCTGGCAAACTAAGGAAGATCGGAATCCTTAGTATTTATATAATATAGTAGTATGACTACATTACATGTAATAATTATAAGATAGAGTCTTGTAATATCTGACTTGCAAGACGGTTCTCATATACGGGTGCACACGTGCTATGATGACTACAGGATGGTACTACTAGGCCCTATTTTGGGGCGTGACATGCGTGGATATACACTACTGACATCTACGGGATCATATATATTCTCCTATAGCAACATGTTTTCGTAAATTAACCATAACTTTTTCATTCAAAGTCATATTGAAGTGATTCAAAATGCGTTGAAAGCTTAAAAAGAGATCTAAAATTTCATGTTTTGAGCTTTTACAAATTAAAAAATATCAAGGCCGAAATTTTATTCCTTTTTAGCTGCAACATTTTCCAAACAAAGTTAAAAAAAAAAAAAAAAACCTATGTTTGCTAGTTAAATGTATGTAGTTAAGTTATATAAATCTTTTAAGGCTAAAATGAAACAGAAAAATGATAGTTAATGTTATATATATATATATATTTGTATGTGTGAATATGAATTAGTGTATAATTTTGAATTAAAGATGATTTATATGAAATAGTTTCTTTGACATATTCCGTACTCAACCAAGTTTGAATATCGATCTTTTGTCTGATAAACTTAGTTATCAAGGTACGTAATAACTTTCTTGTGATTGTTAAGTTAGGCATATTCTAACGAATTTAACTAAAGATGAATTAAAGATTGTTTGAAATTATTGTGCTTGAGTTGTTAAATCTAGTTCGGGGAGCGGCAGTCCTGTCATGATGCAATAACATGGTAGTTAAGTACTTAAGCCACTTTTGTCATGATGCAATGATTTCATACCATGATGTAATGGTGACTTCTTTTAAATGGCTAGGCTAGCAATTGATAGGGTAGATAGTATCAAGGTAACATTGCTTATTCTTAAGGGGAAATAATATGATTTAATTCACGTTTATGGGATTGGTTGAATTAGATGATATTATGGATTAAGTTAAGTAAAGTTAAGTAATAGTTGTTAACCCTAAATGAGATTACTAATCTTTTCGGTTGGATTTAGTAGATATAGGTATCTAGGCTATATATATTAACCCCTTGAAGAGCTATTATTACTCAGGACCCCTAGATTCCCAAGCTTGAATCAAAATTTGAATACTTCAGTGTTGTTTTATTCACATGATCAAAGATAATTAAATTGATGATTGTTGCATTTCCATTTAGTTTAAGCGTGCTTGCCATTCATATTTACTTGTGTTATTGCGTACTAGGCCTTTGGCTCATGGTGCTGCTTTACAGGTGATATCGATGATAAGTGTTATGATGATATGGGTTATGGAACTGATTGGGAAGCCTCCATGGATGAGTGGGATAAATATGGATTCCCTTTAATGATCAAGAATGTTTTCTTTGAGTTGTCTATAAGACTTTTGTGATGTAATTTTTGAGTAGTTTGTGGGCTTGTTGGTTAAGTCATGGTTTGTGATATAAGTTTAAGTTGTTTCTTGTAAACTTTATTACCAAGTGAGTTTGTAAGGTTTTAAAGTGTCATAGTTTGACACTAATGTAATGTTATGTATATATATATGCATGTATGTTGATCTACTTATGTGTAGGAGTAGTATTAGTTGAAAGTTTTGTAAGTATTGTAACAACTTAAAACAAACAATCAATATAAACTTATCTTTTAAAGATAACCTTACATATAATACTTAGGTTTTATAATACTTAGGTATTTTATGTGGTTGGGGACTTAGCATGCTTAATCATAAGGGGATTAAGTAGGTCGGGTCTTTACATACAACAAGAGTAGAGTGCACATATTGGATGTTTTCTTGATAAACAAGCTTAGATCAACATTTGAAGATTTAAAACTATAAAAATTAACATATTGTGCAATTTTACCATATCATGAATGTAGAGCTTGCTTGAGGCCGTGCAACACCTTAGGTCGACATATGTGATCTAGAAACTCCTTAAAAACAAAACCATGAGGTTATTCCATAAAGATATCATGATCTAGCTCCCCAAAAAGGAATGCATTTTTCATATCTAATTGCCATAATTTCCAACCTTTGTCAACAGCCAAAGAGATGATTATTCTGACTATTACCATTTTGGCAATAAGGCTAGACATCTCATCATAATCTTGACCATATTTTTAAGAGAATCCATGAGCCACCACATGAGCTTTGTATCTATCAATTTGACCATCATCCTTTTTCTTGAATTTGTAAACCCATTTGCAAGTTGCCATATCAGCATTCTTTGGTCTTGGAACAAGCTCCCACATGCAATTCTTACTCAAGGCTAGAACTTCTTCTTTCATTTCTTCTTCTCACTCAGGAATCCCCTTAGCTTCATCATAGGATTTGGGTTAATCTCCACATAAATCTTCCATATAGAATTAGGATAAAATAGTAAAAATGATTTAATTGGACTTCATAATCAGCAAGACAATTTGGTTGTTTTCTTTGCCTTGTTGATCTCGTAGAATAGCCTCAGTGACTTCATATTGTTGAATGTTTTCTTCTAATGAGACATTGTTCTCTCAAGTGTGAATGCAAAATCATTAAAGAACAATGGAAGATCAATAGTACATTTTCGTTCAATTACATGACACATCATCAAATACTACATCACGTGAACAACAATCTTCTTTATTTCTAGATCCATACATCTCCACCCTTTTCAATGGGAGTCACACCAAACAAAAATACAACATCTAACCTTTAGATCAAGTTTAGTTCGATTTTTTTTAATATGTGAACATAGCAAACAGATCCAAAAACTCAAAAATAACTCACATTCAGTATGTGATGGTAGAATAATTCAAAAGGAGATGCTTCATTCCCTGGCCATGATGGCAGTCGATTTATGACATGACATGCAATATGGAAAGCTATAGCCTATAGCTCTCTTGGAAGACCCTTCTCATGTAGCCAGGATAGCATACAGATGTCCAAGAGCTAACTTATGCTCAGCAACCCCATTTTGTTATGGGGTGTCTAGACAAGTCATTTGTTGTTGAATCCCATACTCCTTACAAAACTCCAAAAACTAATTTGATAGAAATTCTCCTCCATTGTTATTACACAAGCACTAGATTAGTAGCCCGAATTCTTTATCCACATTGTGCTTGAACTGAATAAATTATGAGAAAGCTTCACTTTTGTGTTCTAGAAAATATACCTAAGTGAACCAGGAATAATCATCCACAATCACCATCACATAATGAAAGCTTGTGTAGCTAGGTGTTCTTGTTGGCCCCGAGATATTTGAATAGACCAATTGTAACATAGCAATTGCTCTATTCTATGAATTCGAAAAAAGGAGACAATGAGATTTTCCACATTGACAACCTAAGCATACCTCATCATGATAATTTTCTTTGAACAAAAGAACACCGTCAAATAATTGCTTTATGGAAATTTTTTTTTAGCAACTGATAACCAACATGACCCAAACAAGCATGCCAAGATTGTTGAACTTGCAATCTAACCTACCTTTTTAACATATGCCTCACTAGCAAACAAGACATATAGTGATTCTCTCATTTTTCCAGTGAACAAAATATCAGCATCAATATGCTTCCCATTTGAAAGGACTTAAACATCATTTGGACCAAACAGAACATACCTTCTCAATTCTATTATCTAATAGACTAATAGACATCCTTTAAAAACATGATAGACTTCCTTTAAAAATACGCCACCATCATTTGAGTCTCCTTCTTTCATTACAAGATGTAATGAATTATCAGCTGTTACTTTAACCTTATTCCCACAATGTGGACAAACATCTAATAACAAAGCAGCATTTCCTGTCACATGATGAGAACATCTAAAATCCACATTGCATTCTTTGTTATACTCAATGAAAAATTTGCATCTGTGAGCGCATTAGTTTGGTGCACAATAGAAGTCACATTCTTTGGTTAATCAATAACTTCAATGGATAAACAATTTTCCTAATTTAGCTATTGAGAGTCACCACTTTCCAATGAAGCATTTGCTTCTTGTACTCACATTTTACTGAACAATTTGACTTTATATGGCTAGGCTTTTTGCATCGATCACATATCACCTTCTCTTGGCCATCTCCCTTGATATATCCTATCTTTCCACACTTGTAACAAGTTCTAAAAGCCCTTTTAGGCTGCTCTCAATTTTTATCACTTGTAGAGTGCTTTAAAGAGAAACCTTTTTTCCTTTGGTCTTTAATGTAAAGAAGATCCTCTATTTGAGGAAGAGACTTATTATTGCTAATCACCTACTTTACCAAAACTTCCTGATTCGAAAGCAAATTTTCCATCTCAAAAATCGAAGGTTGAGTTACCTACCGTTGTATAGAGGATACAAAAGGCATAAACTCCTTTTGCCAACCACAAAAAATATAATAACATAGATGATTTTCGCTCACTGGCTCTTTCGTATCCAATTATAAAATTTTAGCACAAATATTCTTGACTTTCAAAAAATATTCTTCAATTGAAAAATTATCTTGAGTTGTTGCAGCTAGTTCATTTTCAAGGTATTGCAATCAAGTTGTATTTTTCTTAGTAAGAAGCTTGTCACGTGTCTCCTACGGTTGCTTTGGCATCTTTAAATCACACACATAATCTATGTACTCTTTGCTTATTGATGTTCGTAAAGCAAAGAGAGCTTCCCCACACTTAATCTTCTATTTTCACCACAACTTAGCATTGTTGGGAGTGTCCTTAATAAGACTACAACAAATGAGGAAAGGCATTTTGTTAGAGCACACAAGGAAGTCAAGCTTAAATGTGGTTTGAACCTATAAAGGAGAAGCATTGATCAAGGATTGCCACTTGGAGAGCAAAGGGAGCAAAAAGAAGGCAAAGGTGAAGGCGTGGGTCTAATCACTCCCACGCCTCACCCACGGGTTCAACCGCGACCATGATCACAACTGCAACTGACAACATAGTTTCCCTACAACCGAGATTGCAATTTGCAACCATGGCCACAACCCACGTTGCAATCCAAACTGTGTCTACGATAGCAGCTACAACCCTACCATGGGATAACTCAAGTTTTTCTACAGAGTGAACCATAGCTATGCCCATGCCCGTGACCTTAGACACTATATTTTTTGCTTGCAAATTTCTTTTTCATTTGTTTTCTCTTTATTTTAGCTCATAACATGATCTAAACTATAACCACAATAGCAACCGCAACCCCACCCAGAGGCAACTCAAGTTTTTCCACAAAGAGAACTGCGGTTACGCTCACGCCTCCGACCATAGGCATGATTTCCTCTGCACACGAATTTCTTCTTCATTTGTTTTCTTTTTATTTTATTTTCTTATGTTATGTTATTTACAAGTTTGTCATTATGTAAGGAGAATATAAATACCACATTATGAAGAAACCCTAGAAAGTGGAACATTATTATCATTACCCTGTATTTGTTTTCTTTAAGAACAAAGTTCTTGTTCTTATCAATCACTGATTGTGGCGAACAACCACTCGATCAATCTTGTGCATCATATCAAGAGAGTGGGAGTGAGAGTATAGTTTGAGTTGTTGTCAGTGGGTCATGTCTATTAACAACATCATTCATATCTTTTATTTCATTGCCATGCAAATACAATGCCTTAAATATCTAAACTACTTGGATTATATCTTTATTGGTGAGTGGGGCGTATCAACTTTTGTCCATTCTTCTCTCTCAATTTATTTTAACTTTTTTTCTTTACAGCCGTCTACTAACCAAATAAAGAAATGACTATTTCATTTCATCATTAATAGTCAAGAAAATTTTTGGTCCTATCATGTTTTTCAATGAGGTCCGATCCTATCAATTATTTAATGGCTTAGATTTATATATAATTATGATTGCATCATTAAAATACATAATCTATCATTTACAATATTTTACTAACTGGATGGTCCCATGGCCTTCCTAGAACCTAAGCTAGGACATGATTCAGTTATGGTAATAATAGATAGGTTTAGCAAAATGGCACACTTTATTGCTTGCCATAAAACCGATGATGTTGTCTATACTTCTATATTATTTTTGCAAGAGATAACCAAGCAACATAATATTCCATAGTCTACTGTTTCAGATAGAGGTGTAAAATTTTTGAGCTATTTTTGGAAGACCTTCTAGATGAGATTAGGTACAAAGTTATTGTTTAGTACCACATGCTATCCACAAATCGATGAGCAAGTTGAAGTTGTGAATAAGATTTTAGGTTCCTTATTGTGAGCCAGAGTTGGGAACAAGTTGAAGAATTGTGATTCGTGTTTGTCTATTGTGGAATTTGCCTATAATTATTTAGTCTGTAGTGTGACAAACAAGTCGCCTTTTGAAGTAGCTATTATTGAACTATAAAATAAATAAATAACTTCAATTAGTCTACATCTAAGTGAGTTCAAGCTTGAGTCTATTTAGGTTATTAATTTAAAGAATCTTATGAAGCCAAGCCAATCTTGTGAATGTTTAAGGTTATGCTCGTTTCATCTTTTTTTAGCCGTTCTAGCATCATATTTTTGTCATTTTCATATAGATGTTTATTAAAAAATAGATGCAAATGGAAAAACAAATATATGAAAGTAGTCAAGCCTTTATTGATCATCGTTATAACAAAACGAATCCTAGGAACGTCATCATGCATTTCCTGTTGGAAAAAAGGATCACGTATTAGTGAAAGCAGACCATATTTGGCAGTAGTCAAGTCTTTCTACTTAACTTCTTTTGCCGAAAGTAACAATTATTTTTACCTTCCTAGTAATTGCTATAACTTTTCCACCCTAGGACCACGAAAGCACCTTATTAAACAATTGGACAAGGAAAGTATTATATTGGCGATAAATATTTTGCCGACGATTTCAAAGATATGGTACTTTATTTTATTCAAAATTTTATTTTTTTGGAGCCATTACAATAGAAAGATAGATTCAAATCTGGTACTTCTCACTTGAGAAAATCAAGAGAAATACCTTGGAAGTGGAACCACCATCTACATGAACTTCCGCATACTTAATCTAAGGCCCACACACTTTCAATAAGATCGGTATCACAACCCATTACCTTGTGGCATCGATCCAATGTAAATAAAAACTTAGCATCAAATCTAACTTAAAAAAGGGGCTTAAAAAAAAGAGCCCAAGATTAAAAAAAAAAAGGTGGCTTAAGAAAAAAAACCCCAAGATAAATGAAAAAAAAAAAAAAAAGCCAAGTCGCAATTGGCTTGGCTAGTTGGATTTGAGGGGGAGTGTTGAAAAATGAAAAAGTCCCACATGGAAATACTAAGGGACAAAGTAACTAAAACATAAATAATAAAGGTAGTGAGTGTTGATTGAAAAAAAAAAAATTTGAGGTAGAGTGCTGAAAAATGAAAAAGTCCCACATGAATACTAAGAGACAAAGTAACTAAAATATAAGTGATAAAGATTGTAAGTATTGATTGATTAAAAAAAAAGAAAAAAGAAAAAAATCAAGTCTCAACTGGGCCAAAATATAAGTAATAAAGGTAGTGACCTATACTAACCCAGTTTTTACAACAACTCCCCCACACATAAAATCTTTGGCCTACCAATGTAAACCCCGGGAATATTCCACGTTAGTACACGACTTTATAATAGATTGTATGAACTAGATAATAGGTTTAGATTCTAATTAAAGTCTAAGAATAGATTAATACCCAAAATTTGGTTAGATAAGGAATTTAGAATTCGAATAAAGAAATTCCTTAACCCTAGTTGATACCAAAAACGAGATTTCGTGTCTTGAATGAATAATTCAAGACACGATTAAAAGAATTTCTTTAAAACCCGAAACCTGATATACAAATAGATTTAAATAAAAAAATATGAGTATAGAGGTTAAAGGATTGTTTTTGATCTTGATAATGATTCGAGATTGGAACAACGAGTAGTAATGAGCCTGTACTTAGATTTAAACCCTAAATTCAAGATTCCTAGTTAAAATTAATAACTACTAATAAGATTTCACATTAAGTATCAAAACTAAAAATATATATATAGTTTAATTTCCGTATTAAGTACAATATTAAGAAAACGATTATTTACGTTTATGGATATAAAATAATAATCTAAAGACGAGCCGTTAGGTTTATAAATACACAATGAAAATATAAACTGTTGTATAACTCAAAATCTAAACTCCAAATAAATAATCGGATCACACTATTGTTCTAAACCGAGTTTTCTTAAGCTACCGGAGCCTGAAACAAAAATTGACCTAATAAGCTTAAGAAATCTTAATCGCGGGAGATAAAATTATACGAATAAATAACTACATATATATATAACCTAAAGTTGTATTATTTGATAATCTAAGTGTTTTGTATACTTCTATAAACATATTTTTGTACAATAACTTTCAAATATTAGCTAATTTGTACCCGTATAACTCGTTAAATTATCTTAAAATTTAACTAAATAATAAACTAATATATATATATGTATTCGGCTGCTGTTTTCAGTGCAAATTGCGTGGGAGAGGAAGGAGCCGAAATTGCTCCAGTAATTCAACAATTTTTCAACCAAATCAATCCCAAATGACCAACCAAATAATGACAGCTCAACTCCACAATTAATGCAATGAAAATAACAGATCAAATGAGGGGAACAATTGAAGGAATTCGGAAGGAAGAAGCAGCCGCAAGTTCTTTTCTCCTTCTTCTATATATATGTGTATTCAATGCTCATTATGGACAACAAACAAACCTCATCAATTCTCAAACTCCTCAGCACGAAACTACTCTCAAATATCAATCAAAACGAACTAAAACAAAGAATAAACAGATCGAAACATCTAAATTCGGATCAAAGGAAAAACAAAACTAAAAACCCTTGAATACAAGCTCAAAGGTAAGTTAAGATAACTCGAGTGATTTTCTTTCAATTCTAAGCTTTATAACTAACTTATAATAATCTTAGGAACGTAATAAACACAACCACAAGCTTCGGATTACATCAGACGAGCTCAAACGAGGTAACAATCCGAAACCCTAACTATGTTTTAGTAAGAATCGAGATCTAAGTATATATGTATATAGACGTGTTAAAAGTTGTTTTATGTCCTTATATAAGATGTATAAACACTTACAAACGGTTTAGTAAAGTTTTTCACGTGTAAAATTTAACAAAATTGAATCGGACAAAGGAAGAAGATGATGAACAGTACCAACACTGTCACAAAGCTGGCAGTGTAATCGCTCAACGCCGGCGGCTTACATGGATAGGCCGGCGGCGTAGAGGCGGCTTATACTCATCAAAGGCTACGTAAAATAATTTTCACGTAAAACATGAACGTAAGCCGGCTACCTGGAGATATACGCCGACGGCGTAGGGCCGACGTACGTTGAAAGCCGACAGCTTTCAAAGCCGGTGCAACCTTTATGAAATAATTTGCAAAACCAATTTTCCACCGGCACCTGGGTTTGAAGGCCGGCAGCCTTGAGCCGGCGTACAGCCAAAATTTTTCAACGAAAGCCTATTCTGACCTCAACAGAACTTATATATATATATAAACATATACAATACTTCTACTTAGTATATTATATATGTTATAATATAAGAATTTATAGATAGTTAAATAAATATAAGTTTTCAAGCATATGTAGAATAATACCTAATAACTTTTAAAATCCTAGAATTTAAGACAAATATTTAAGTGTTAATAAGAGTTATAATTAGTCAAATTTTTGTTCTAATTAGATAAAATAGGTAAGAATGGAAATTGAAATAAGCTAAATTTTCGAATAATGTGACTTCTAAAAATAACAAAATAAATATAGGAGATAAATTAAGAGAAACATGACGACACTAAGTAATAATAGATAACTATAATTTTCTACATTGAGATCAGCATGGAATAACTTAAAACTAGTAATAGTCAGTATCAAAACTTGATAAAAATCAAGTCTAGGACACTAGTCACATGTAGAAATTTAGATATATAATATTGATGAATACTTTATTCATCTTAAATAGGTGACTTTGATACACTAGAGGATCTACCAGCTGATTATTACAACTGAGTCAGTATGAGCAGGTGAGTAATTCAGTCATATTATACTGTTTGTGTTTGTAAGTAGTTGAATATGTAATGCAAAGATAATCAAATGAATGTTTGCTGAAAGTATGATATGATCTGATTGTATGACTATTAAGATATCCTTACAAAAGCGATAATGCAATGATTTGATGTTGTGAAATAATATAATAATGATTGTGTGTAATGTATGGTCACCGTGAAATTGATTAAGGATTATTGACTTGACAAAATAATCTGATCATGCATTGCACGAATTGCATTATTGCATATATAATGATGTGACAGCCTGCTATGTATTAATATTTCGGATCTTTGTTTTTACTTGGTTGATCTAATGTGTGAGTTCTTCCAAGGTTCTCTTTGGTCTGGAGGTCCTACGGGAACTAAAAGGCACCGAAGAACGTCGCTCATAGAATCGCTTTGAAATGATTAATACTTAGAGAGTTTCTAAGGGGATTGCAGGAGATGGTCAGTTTAATCAACTATATTCAAAGTGGTAACCTTAAAACGAGAAATCGTTGATTCTTCTATGTACTTAGTCTCTCTTGGGCAGGTGGATCATTGAGTATTGGTTCTTCAACCCATTAAAAAGAGGGCGTAAATCTTTTTCCTGTTTGGATTCTAGATCATCCAAGCTTGTATCTGTGCATATGGTTGAGTGCTTGCATTGCATATGAAATGCTAATAACTCGTGCCTTGTATGGTATGTCTGGTTATCCACTGAGCTGTGGTTTCGCTCATACTCCTACAGTCTTTTCAGGTATATCTTACGACCATGGTTAGTTACTTCCAGGAGTATGGCTCCGGTAAGAGCTTAGGAGCTAGAAAGTCTATGGTTATAATTTAGTTTAATTGTTATGTACTATTAGAATAGATTATCTAGTTGTGTATTTCAGAAAAACTATATGGTTTGTAATGGTTTTGTAATGTTTATTCACTGAGTTATTTTTTTCATATATTTGTTATTTCTTATTAAGCAACTAAAAAGATTATGTTGTTTTAAAAACCTGTCATACTTTGAAGGTAATCTAGTGATAGTATTCAAGTGTAACTTGTTTATTACCACTAGGGTACCCTCGAGGCGTGACAACCAACACTTCCAACAATTTGGAACAACAGAGAACAGTTATGGCTCTTAAATGACTTGGTAAGCTCGGATAATTCCAACAATTTGAAACAACAGAGGATGGTTATCACTCTTAAATGTCTTGGTAAGCTTAGATACTAGATTGCACAGCTCGACTTAAGCATATGGCCGAAGATAAGCATATTGTTGTAATGAAACATCTAATGGCAACATGTGTTTGATTTTATTAATTTCAAACTCAGTCTTCAGTGGAAGTTTTTGTGTTGAGCAAATAACCTTACTAGTTACTAGTGATGGTACTTTACAAGTCCCTTGCTATTATGATAATTTTTATGAGTCCTTTTCACTCAATCATGCAACTTAACAATAAAAGCTGAAAGATCCTTCTGCTTTAGGTTTCATAGAGAGAAATGATCAGACATACTATGACTATAGTCACATATTTGATAGTTTAGTCATTGTCACCACTAACCACCCTTAGAAACTTGTTCATTTTCATCTTGGAAAAATTTGACACAGTAGGATAGAAACTATAAAATAAATTAGTTAGTATAACATCAGAGGACCTTCTACTTGCATGTATACAACTTGAAGTATAAATTTTTCAAGCAAGAAAGAGGAGTAAATAAGAATAGGATTACAAGAGTTCATTGGAAAATATGTCTTCCAGTTATATTGTCATTTACATTGTTATTAAGACCACTAACCTGAAAAAAACCGGAGATTCTTGGCCTACTACAATCGACACCAAGGAAATCATTTCAACAGTTTTCACATCATGGGTTACCTCATTTAAAATGCAACAATTCATTTTTTTTTTCTCTCTAATGTGTCTTCTTTAAGATAAACATGGAGCAAAGGATAACTCATATGATCAATCAAGCAGTAATTCTCAATGGACAATGAAAATCTTAAAGAGAACCAAAGCATTATGCAGTTCAGTTAGCAAAGTCTGCTTGAAGAGGAAGAACTTAAAATTTAGAGAAGATAATAAAGAAATATGAAATCAATATGGATGATACAGGTAAAATGGTAGATTCCAAATGATCAAACAATTTATCATGGAAAAGAGAGAATAATTAAATCTACCATGTATGAGAAAATTATTTCTGATTGTCTAAAATTGCTAAAAGAAACGTAATTTTGATCCCAAATGAGTATTTGGAAGAACATTATATTGATCATGAAATGCCCATTCAAAGGGCCACATGCAGTTGTTGGTACTGAACTAGTTTACATCTACACATGGCGGTCATCTGAAATCCAGTTGATCTCACACCCATTTGTTTGTTCTCTGCATCGACCCATATGGGAGTTGTCCATGATTTTCCAGTTGAAGGATTCGAAACATGCTTTTATCTCACACGCTATAGTTAGAATTTTTAGCATTAAAAGAAAAGAGTAGAAAGAAAAAATTATTATAAAAATTCCTAATTGTTTTATTAATTGCTTAACTGATATAAACAACATGTCTTTAAATAGGCTTACACAAAAGATAGAGTTTATCCTAACATCTCAATAAGATAAGGATATTAAAAAAAAAAAAACAGCTTAACATAACCACTAAATAAAATATAGAAACATAGATTACTATTATCTAAAAAATCAAAATAATCACAAACATGATGGAAATAATCCACCCAGATAGACTTAGAGCTGTGAAAGCGGGTTATATAGGTCAATTGCCCGCCTCGCTTCATCCCATGGATTATGCGAGCTGGCCTGCTTTGGCTCGCATTGCTATACGGGCCAAAATTTTTAGCTTAACTAGCCTCACGCTGGTTGGTAGGTCAAACGGGCTGGCTCATGAACTCACTAATATTTTTTGTGTAGTTCATATATGATGGAAAAGTGTAGCAAGTTTAGTCTGCATCCTCTCTATAATTCCTGGATATATAGTCTATATTATGTAGTAAAGGAATTGGAAAACCAGCTTCCACCCCACACACACAACCACCACCACCCCCTCCCCCTTCCCCTCACCATAAAGAAAAAATATATATACAAATAAATAAATAAATAAATAATGTGTTTCATCCTTTCATGTGGTGAGGTAAGGACATCACTTGGAAAACTAACAAATTCTAGAAATAAACTTTCTTTCCACAACATTTATCATGCCTTCGAAAGTACCCTAGTCATAGCGAAGTGTCGTATGACAAACTTGAATAACAAAATAGTTACATTGACCATTCTAAGGCTTCTAGAGAGGCATCAAAAGCGTCATAAAACTAGAACACTTTATAGGCATGACAATTTAAAATAATATCTTGAGGTTGATCAGAATAAGAAATAATGTATACATATAGATCACATAAATACCAACACCATTACATATTTTAGTTTCATGAAGTCCATAAATTTATATATATGTGTATATATATATATATATAAATCACAAAATAAGTATTTATTCTATCAATAGTTCTTATAGTTCAGAAATCTTCTCCATCTCCAAATCTCATGTCCTGATAATGACTAACTTATACCAAAGTACAGTCTTGTGTGGAGACTAGCCATGGTGAACCCTGATATATGCCAAATTTTTAGGGGAGAGAGCAAACCATAGCTTAGTAAAATGAACGAACCATATCATATATCAAGCAATAACAAGCAAGTTTTATTAAAAGCATTATAATGCAACACTTAAACAAATGAAGCAATACAAGCTTGGATAACCAAAATTCAAACAAGGCATAGATTTGTTCCTCTCACTAGGGTTTAGGAACTCTATCATGTCACCAGCTCGGTAGAAACTAAGAATGCTAAGGAAGAAGGAATAAATTTTATCATTTAATTACCACTTTATATTCTTCAATGTCTTATCATCTCAACTTGACCTTGGAAACAAAGAGGCTCCCTATGTTAACCATTTCAGTACTCAAAACCATGAGCATTCCTAAAACATTTAGTTCCCAGGGAATCGAGTGGTCAATGTAAATTGTATTTTTTACCACAGGCTTGAAAAGTTAATAGTAGCAATGGTGACCTTTAATAAATATTAATTTATGTATCGTGTAATGTAGGACTGATTATTATTATACCAAATATTTATTAATTAGGTTATTAAGTGATCACTCAACTGCAAACACTCATCAAATCATATACACCCAATCAATTATTAGCAAACCATTTTATCTCCTCTTTAAATACAATGTTTTATTAATCAATAGCAAGCACCAAGATGCATACAACAACCTAAGTACCCACATGCCTCAGGTGAATTATATATATTTATATATATAAATTAATGCAACTATACTATAAGCACATACAATATAGCAGTCCAAGTTACTTGCTTGTCTATGTTGTTTCAATCATCGTAATAATCCTTGGAAATTATATAGAAGTAACTAATTCCCCTATTAAGATAAAGTAATGTATTATTATGAAAAATATATAAAGTCGCATGACCCACCATAACAGTAGTTTGCAAACAACCAGATTTAATGAAATCAATGCTAGCCATGGTAAATTAAGGTTTGACTTTCATTTATCATCCTTTTCTTAAATATGTATTTAACCATTAGTTTTTATGATTCAATATGTCTAATAATATATTTTATTAAATTAATTATTATAAAACTATTAAAAGATAACTGTTGTTTCATTTTAACATGTAGCATTGTTTATTAAAATATGAACAATAGTTTTCTTTTTTTTTTTTTTTTTCAATTATCTAGTAGCACTATCATATGTGAATATGATTAGTACTAAGCTCCACTTGTACATAATTAATATCCAATTAATCTTCTTTTCATTTGGCAAATATTTAAATTTAATGTTGTTTGTTTAAACATATAAGCTTTAAAACTTTATTCAAGATTGTTCAGCCCTAGTTCATCCTAGTGTTTTTTTATTATGCCATAGAGAGTGACATGTCATGTCAGTCCTTCCACCTTCCATCTCTCTCTTTATCTTGGAGCAAGCCACAGTATCACTCCAACGCCCTATCCTCCTCCCTTAGATTTTAAGCCTAACCTAATTGAAAAGTTCACACCAACTAAATAGGAAGACTCACACCAGTCATCTATCCAATCTAGTTGTTGTTTGAGAGAAGTGAAAATCCTTTTCATGGTTGTCATTTCCATCCCTTTTAAATTTATATTATTTTATAACAAATTAAAAATATACATCCACAAAATTCATATTTATTCTTATATATCTACACTTACATTGAATCTAGTGCATAAATATCGCAAAACCTTAGCTTGTTATAATTGTACACAATTTTAAGACCAATAAAAGGTTTAGTGAATTAATCCATTGATATTTTGACTTGACTAAAGAAGTTATGATATTCTTGGATATGCTTGGTTCTCTTAAGAAAAACTGGGTTTGTGGTAATGTGTATGGCAATTTGAATGCTTAATTATCTTTGTATAACTTCATTGTCTCATTTTGACCAAATCTCACCTCAACCATTAGTTACTTTAGCCAAATGAGCTTCCAAGTTGCAAGTATCATTGCCTTATATATGGCTTTTTTAAGAAATGAATTCTCTCCTTTCCAATAAAACTCAATAACCTACTGTAGATCTTCTATATCTGGAAAATCTAACTCAATCAGCATCTATTTAACCTATCAATTGATGGCAAAAAAAAAAAAAAAAAAGAATACTATCAACTGATGAAGATGTCCATGATCATGATACATGAGTTCTTTATCTGGAGTAGTCTTGAGGTAATTGGAGCATTCGTATGACTAGCTTCCACTGAAATTTACATGGAGATTTAAAAATTTGACTAATCATGTAAACCCCTAAAGTTTTACATTCGGTTGAGCTTAAACTCTAATTAAAAGGTCAACTGGAAATCTTAAAGTCAACAAAACCCTAGTCAGATGCAACCATTTAAGTTCAGCAATGCCGTGTTCGTACCCCTAAGTAAGTAAGTGAGAGATTAGCATGTAGAATAGTTCATAATAGCATGAGAAAGCTTAAAAAGATTATATTAGTTAAACCGCGATTTATTTTAAACCCGATTGGATACAATTTTCAAAAAGCGTATCCCGAGACTCGGAATAGTAAAAATATTCCGGATATACCGTTAAACTCGTAAAGATATAAGGTTTTTAAAAATATCAATTTTATGATTTTTCAGTAACTAAAAATATCATATAATGCATTTATACGCATATTCTTACTACCGATACTTTAATTGTCATATCTACTTTATATTATACTATTTATTACTATTCTATACTATTCACCTATCTCTATATTTCCTTACAACCTACTCTTACAACCTATACAACAATTTTCTTACGATATTAATTTCCAATACAACTTCACATCTCTCATTTCTTACTTTTCATTAACAAAAATATAAAAAAAATAAATAAATTTCCTTTCTCTCTTCCTCACAAATTGCACCAGCCCCTCCTTCTTTTCCTCTTAGAATATTTAAATTTCCATTTATTTAATTAACATAAATTTCCCTCTACTTTTTTCCTATAAATACCACTTATTCCTTTCATTTCTTTTACACATTTCATACACTACAATTACTCTCTCAAAATCTCTCCAAAAATTCTCTCAAAGTTCTCTTTGGTTTATCATTCATAGGTAATGCTTTAAGTTTTCCTTATGTTCATTTGCTTAGTATGAGCATAGTGTATATTTTCTAAACCCATGGAGGTTAGGAAAGCAATAATATGTTCATACTTTGTTTTTGTTCATGAATCTATTTTCCTTTATGTTGTTCTTATGTTTATCTAACTAAATATATCTATGTAGTTATATATATCTTTTAGAGTATATAAGCTCATTTGTTATTGTTATTGCAATTTATTTACTTTCAAGTTGTTTTAAGACTAGTCTTTTTAGTCTTAGACTTGTCATCATCAAGTCAAAACAATTTTCTTTTTCTTTTGGGACTAGTCTAATCTTAGTCTCGGAAAGCCTTAAAGAAGCTAAGGCTCCCAATACATGACAATTATTATTATGCTTACTTATTTCTTATATTCTTTATTATCTTATCTTGTGATATTTTTATCTTTTACATGATCATATTCATGCATGGCTTATAAGTTGTTGTCCAAATAAAAAGAAAATCCTTTTTGATGAAAAATAAGATTTTATCACTAAATAAATGTTTTTCCAAAGACTTAGGAAAATGTTTTCAATTAAATTTCTTTTAAAAGTTTATGTAAACTCATCATGAAACTTCAAACTATTAATAAAAGAAGTTTCTTCAAAGTCTAAAGATATTTTTTTTTTAATAACAAAAGAAGTCTTGATATATCAATAATAACTCGATACTATTATTACCAACTTTCTAAACCAAAAGCTAAATAAGTTTTCAAGAAAATCAACTTACAAGGAAAATGAAAATAAATTTTCAAAGAATAAAATCATCAAGTACTACTAAAGAAAACTTTTGGAAACTCTATTTTTCAATTCCTAAAAATAAATTTTGTAGATAATCTCAAAAGACCAAACTTTATTTTCAACTCACTTTTGATAAACTAAAGAATCAAAATATAATATATTAGATTTTGATCATCCAAAAATTTATAAGTTACTTCAACCACATAAAGTAAAGTGTAACAAAATCCAAATTTTCCAAAACACTAGAAAAGGTTGTTTTAAGAAAATTAATTAAATAAGACAACACCTACAGTATCATGCATAAATTATGAGTCTATATATATACATAAGGAATTCTTTTCAAGTGTATACATATTTGAGTTTTACTAAAACGAGCCTTAGTAAAGGAAGGAATAGAAAATGTTGTTTTTCAAGAAAAGAATTTTCGTGTTAGATCTGTACCCTTCTATACCGTGATCCAATTGACCTTTTATAGTAAAATTAACCTTAGAAATGGATAGATCTTTTCGAGTAGGTAGAAAACGATATATAATATGTGAAATTCCAAGTTAAATTGAGAAAGTTATGGCCATTTTAAGTTGGAACTTCCTTCAATCCGATTTTATCGCAAATTAAAAATAGACTTAGAATTTTTTTAAGTAGAAATTCTATGAAAGACTAATTTTGGGTATTTCATCTTGTTTAAGTGAAGAAGGAACCGATATCACCTTTTCGAAAGATTATTTCGACTAGGAGAGATCATCTTGGAGTGAGTTAATCCCTTACTAATTATGTTTCATTGATTGTGCTTGTAAGTAGTAGCACTAGAGAGTAAGGAAAAAGATAAATGAATAAATGTTGTGTGATTTGGATTCATGATTGAATGATGTGGTTGTTGAATAAAAGCTAAGTATATCGAAAAAGGAATTAATAAATAACTTATATCTTCTTGCAATAATATGATGAATATTGTTTTCGTCACCTTTAACTTGAACTCGACGATAATTGAATAAACCAATATTAAAAACAATTCATGCATAACATATTGTAAGTCACATTTATTTTTCGCTACAATTCTTCGTGTGAGGAAAAGAGGAGTCGTAGTGGTGCCTAGTATGAGCCAGAAAGTCTATATGAGCTAGTAGGAGCCAGAAAATCTACAGGGCAAGTAGGAGCCAGTAAGTCTACAACTATAGATGGTCGTATAGGCCGGTAACCACCCAATCCCACCATGAAGGGCGTAAAATACATGCTACACATGGTTTCCGGTTAATCGTGTGTATTTTGTTTGCTCATGTAATTGGTGTATTCCCATATGATTATCTAAATACTTGTATGTTTTATGAAAATGTTTTAAAGGAGGAAGTTATCTCACTAAGCTAGTTTTGCTTATATCCTTATAGCTTTTTGTTACAGTTTGATTACTTATGGTTGGTACCAAAGAGCCCCTTTTTTTAGGTATGAGCCAAAGCTACTAGGAGTATTTGGAAGAAGTCTACAAAATTAGTTTTGGATGTAGACTTCTAAGAGAAATCTTTATAGTAGACTTATGTTATATTCATATATGTTTTTAAGATGGCTTTGATTAGCAAAACTTTAAGTACGGGAGACTGCCCCTAAATTGTAAGAATTTTATCTTAATGATTATTACATGTTTACCTTTATAAGTTCTTTCATGCTTTTATTATCTGCTTAAACGTAATACCCCTTTGAGTCTCCTACTATCTTGGACGCATGCCTTGCACGTGATATCGAAGCTCCTATAGGACTAAGATTGTCATTCATTAGCTTTAATATTATGTGCAGCAGACTATCGCATATAGGGTATCTTCTGGGGTATGACAAATCATACTTATAGCAAAAAAGACATCAAGTCTAGTGACTATAAGATAATTTAGTTTACCAACATGGTTACGATGCCTTCTCCGATCAAATAATGGCTTCTCTTATTCTAGCGCTAGCTTCATACTATAATATATAGGAGTATCCATTGGCTTGACTCATCCATTGTAATGTCTATTTTTTTATTTGCTAAATAGTCAAATTGAGTTTATCTTATTTTTTGGCATTCGGTCGACGCCTTGGTGATAATCCTAAATTGATATATAATAATTGGTATGACTTAGACTAGAAATCAACGTGGAATATCCATTGCCTATGAATTTAATATTGGCATTGCTATAAAAGGAGTTGGCAATAGAGCCAGCAATAATATACATTTAACCGTGAACATCTCATATTCATTAGTTTATGGTTTCACGAATATTTAACAGCCTAGCATGTATGATGATTAATTACATTTATGCTTTGCTTAATTTCAATCACTTATTTGAACAGCTTAAAATTTTCAAAATTGATATGACAATGATTCCTTAAATGTGACTTTGCAGGTGTAATGCTACATTAAGGAATTTGATAGGGATTACAATAGAGTTATGCAATTACTTGTAAAATTTTATAATGTACGAAATATGTAAACATTAACAATACCATAGCGGCTTTTATAGTTTGATTATTTTTTGTTATTTTACTTGGTAATTATTTCATGTGAGGGTAGTAATATTATTCTTGTTTATTTTTGACATTGTATTTTTTTTTTTGTTAAATAAAATAATTAACACTCTCATACACGTAATTGTCGCCCAATAGAAAGAAATTACGTGTTTTTCAATATGAACAAGTTAATACTAAAGACTCAATAAGGCAATTTCAATTAATTAAGAAACATTTACTTGGGACCCACCGGAATTGTGAAAAATTAGTTTTAATAACAAAGGTAAAGAGAAAAAATTGAATTAACCAGTTCAACATGTTATGGAAGCATAAAGTGGTGGTTTCGGTTTGGGCCAGGTCGTGCCCCTCCATTGATATTTTTACCCAAGCATCTAGGGTTACAAATAAGCCTAGCCAAGTTAAGCTTTTGGAGGCACAAGCTTGGCTCGTTCAAAAATTGTTGTTAACAATTCTAAAATCTAGGCTAGAACTTGGCTTTTTAGCTGAACGAGCTTTATTTCAAGTCTAACAAGCTTTTTTCAAGCCTAAAGTTAAAGCTCGAGCTCGACTCATTTTTCTCTTCAATCAAATAATGACTTCTCTTATTTTTCTCTCCTACAACTATGGTGTAAAGGCAAGTCTGTTAGTTATAAGGACATAGAATAATTGTGGACAAAAGTTTTTTGGATGCACAAGGTTCAATAAGGTATTTTATGAATTTCTTTTATTTTTGGGTATGTAACACCCTAAGAAATTTAATTCAATTAATTGAATCAATTATGGTGCTACTGCGACATATAATACTCTAAATTATTACACGCTAAGACTTCCTTTAAAAGATTTTGTTTATGTTGAACATTGCTACTCAGTTTTAGGTTATGAAATCGTTTAGTTAGATTTCCAAATAACTGGATTTAGCAGTGGAAAATCAATTTTATAAAACAATTTCTAAATAAAAACATTTCAAAACTTCAACTCACTCAAGTGGAAGAATTTTCACTTAAACAAAGCTTACAAAAGCTTAATTACAAAACATGGGCACCAACAGGCCCCTTTTAAGAAATAATACAACTTAAAATATAAATCCAGCTCTTAACTTAAATAAAAATAAAAACAAGTAATATCTATGGCCTTAACTCGCATCATCCATCAACCATCGCCCAAAACCGAGCCAAGCATCAACACATCAATCATCATCAACAACAAATCCATCATCTACAACATCGTCATCTTCATAATCATCAAATCATCAACCTCCTCATCATCTCATCATCATCACTAACATTAAATCAAGACCTCAAAAAAATAAAAAAAAAAAGGAACAATAACAATAACGAAGAGCCGGATCTTAGTACACAGTAACACAATGACATACGATGTGGCACACGAGCTTAAGCTATGTGCAAATGCACAACCATCAAGTTATTATATAATCTTTAGTTATCCAAACAACATGGCAGTATTCAAACTCTAGAACAAGAGGGAATCTAGGGGTCTTGAGTAATGATCACGATGCTCAGGGGGTTGATATAAGCAGCTTGAATACTTATATCTCCTAGATGATATATTGATAAACGAAAAATAGTCTCATCTAGGGTTCTCAGCCATTTCTCATCTTCACTTAACTTAATCCATAATATCACTTAGCTCAATTTTTCCCATAAACATTAAACTAAATCATATTATTTCATCTTAAGAATAAGCAAAATTTACACCGATACTAATAACCCCATCGACTACCCGCCGTATCACTTATAAAAGTCATTACATCATGACAAGGGTGGTCTAAAAGCCTAAAACTGCCATGTCATTGCATCATGATAAGGTGCCGCTCCCTGGAACTCCAAGGCAAGAATTGGATTTCAACGACGGAAAACACAACCAACACTCATTAATTAATTAAGTCGTCTTTAAGTTCTTAATCCATTTTAGATGCCTATCCTAACATCCAACACGCAAGTTATTACGTACCTCTCATATGAAATTCAAACAGGGTCTTAGAAGTTAAGACAAAAGCCATCTCAAAGGATATACCAAATATCCATATCCGTTCAAGAATTAAATTCATATAAGAACTTAAACCAATAATCCACTTATATAACAAACTCATATAAGAACTTATATCAATTAGCTACTCATCCCAAACTTCTTTTATTAACACCCTATTTGATCAGACACTAATTTGTAAGTCCACTATGGCTGCGAAGATCATCCCGCCAAAATATAGATAGTTCTCCTTTGTTTATCAAAGTAGTTCTTTTCACTTTGTTTATAGTCTTTTATCAACAAAAGCATAATCAAGACAATCATACACAAAAATATCTATTTCTTAGGCAAACACACCTTTGAAGCATATTCACCATGTTAATAAGGTTATCTTATCTCATTAGCTTAAGCCAATTATTAACCATTTAACTCTTTTTAACTAAACTCTAGCCAAATTGATTAAAAGTAGTCATTTAATTTGTAACGCCCTAACCTGTTGGCAATTACAACCCGCCACGTGTCCTCTCTTGAATAGGACATGCTAAGGCTCTAATATCCACAATTTTGAAATATCACCTGTAAACACACATAAGGTATCTCATAAGGTACTCAACACAATCTGTATAACCTGGAATATAACTTCTGAACAAACTTCTGATTTAAAATAATCATACAAGTTGGCAATACTAGGCCAACTAAACCAAACCACCAATTCATAATGAAAACCTTCTTTACAACCTACAACTTCCTACAACATAAAATCCTAAAGCTTTCACATAAAATATAAACAAATAATTTTCAAGTCTTCAATATATCTAAACACTTCTCTCCTTCCATGAACCTGTAAACTACAAATCTAACTCTCAACTGGGTAGTCAGGTCTACTATCGCCATCCCCGCTATCAAAGAATAATTCATAACCAGATAGATCATACACTATATCTTCTTCACCTGTACCTGAAATTTAAAAGAATGAGCAGCGACGCCAAGTACGATAACTCCAATCCAAAAACAAATGCATATGCACATAAAAAAGGCATATAATTCGTGCAGCTTAAACTAATGCAAACAATCATAATTATTATCTTTCTTAAGCCAACAAAACAACACAGTTCAGTATTAGGCATACACTAATCCTGAACTCGGAGTTACTTAGACTCCAATGAAAATCAAACAACCTTTTGAAAATAATAATCATATACATATATGGATGGGTGGGTACTCCCCAAACACCTCGAATCCAAATACCTAATTCTATGGAATCATATCAAGGCACGAGTCCACTAGGGACAACCTCACACCAAGATCATCAGGATGCCTCACCATATCACTGTCTGTCAGGTCTTTACTGGTCAAAGCCAAGCACAATCAATCATACAACTATTAACCCGATAACGATTAAGTTTATTAAGAAATTCTATTCCTACAAACATTCAATCAATACTAAACTTACAGGCAAAAATAGCAAGCAAGGATTGGTCGTACCTTTCTTGATTTCAGGAATACAAATCAAATCCTCAAATCCGATATCAACAACAACAAAGACAACCCAACTCCAAATTCCTATATCAACACCAACAACAATTCCACAAACTCCAAATATCCTGTTACAAAATATATATATACATCAACAGATATGAATACATTATCAATATATATCCTAACAGATATGAATTCTCCAAAAATCCTAACTTGAGAAGAAATCTCCGCTATCTACTCTGTCTATTCTGATCAAACTCCACAAATATCCTCAAGAACAACAATGAACCGCACAAAACTCTATAATCACAAATATTTTTACCAAAACCTAATTTGCATAACATAAAGAACATATAAGGATTGTTTAACTAGTATTTTGTTTGAATCCATCATAGAGGAGATAAACTTACTATTTGAATCACTAAAACCTGACTTGCATTCAAATCAAGGATCTCAACACATGCTAGGGTTTCCTCACAAGAACCTTTATGCAAAAATCCAACCAAACCCTAAGAAACTTATATAAATTCGTATATGATCCATATGAGAAGGTAAATCACTTGCTTTGGATCAAAAACACCCTTTTGATGATTCTCCAACCCTAGAATTCCAAGAACATTCCAAAACTCTCTTATACGAAGGAGAAAAAGATAAAAGAAATTTTTGTCGAAACTATTTTTCGCGTCTCGTATTTATAGAAATTTGGTCATACGTCGGCCCTACATCGATGGCATACATGTAGATCTTTCCGGTGTACACCCTATGCTAGCAAGATTTACACAAGCGATGGCAACGTTCATCGGGGCTTTGAATTCCCAGAATTTCGATTCTATTACATATGCTGGAAAATCCAAGCCCTACGCCACGGTGTTCCCTGCCGATGTTGAAAGAAACCCTAATGAATACCAGCGGCGTTCCTCCCAGCGTTAAGAAAAATGCTACTATTCCCATCCCATGCTGTCTTTATGCCAGCGGCGTAGATTCTCCAGGAGGCGACATACAGTCTGTCAAAAATTACAGAAATCCGAACATTAATATTTTTCCTATAACCAATCTTAAACTTTTACAATTTACTTGTTTTGACCTTAAACTCATCCTATATCATCTCATGATTCATAATTCATTATATTTTCATTTTTATTTCTGTATTTTACATCTCTCCTCTCCTAAAAAGAACTTTCGTCCTCGAAAGTTACCTGGATTAATGAAACAACTATGGATATTTTGTCCTCATATCTTCTTCTAGTTCCCAAGTAGCTTCACGTTCAGTTTGATTAATCCATTACACTCTCACATATTTGACCACCTTGCTTCTCAGAATCTTCTCCTTAGAATCCACAATTCTGATCGGTTTTTCAATTGTTGTAAGTTCAACTGCACTTCCAACGGTTCAAGAGCTACTATTTCTTCCGGATCTTTGACATGGAACACATTATGCACTCCTTCCAAATCAGGTGGTAAAGTTAATTTATAAGCCATGTCGCCTATCCTTTCAAGAATCTATATGTCCCACATATCGAGGATTTAACTTCCCTCTTAAGCCAAACCTGACAACTCCTTTTGTTGGTGAAATCTTTAGCAAAACGTGTTCGCCTACCTGAAATTCCAATGGTCTTCTTTGTTTATCCGCATAACTCTTTTTGTCTACTCTGAGCAGCTTGTAATCTTTGCCCAATCAAACTGACCTTATCAACTGCATCTTGGATTAACTCTGGTCCCAACAATTGTCTTTCACCCATTCATCCTAATGAATAGGTGATCTACACTTCCTGCCATAAAGCGCTTCGTATGGAGGCATGCCAATCGACACTTGATAACTGTTGTTATAGACAAATTCCACTAGTGGCAAATGCTTCTCCCAACTTCCTTTGAAATCCAAAAGCATGCTCTCAACATATCTTCTAAGGTCTGTATAGTCCTTTCAGATTGTCCATTTTCACGCCCTAACGGGTACCCTAAACGTGACATCCGCCACACTCAATATTAAAGCTTAAGTATGACAACCTTAGTCATTCCCAAAAGCTTTTATATTAAGTGTAAGGCGTGCTTTCACAACTTTAGAGGACCATATATGGAATAATGAAGTTTAAGAAGATATAAATAACACATTAAGAAAAATGATTCATAATAATCATTCATTCATATCAATGGCTTTACAAACTTAGGGACATTTCGTTGATTACTAATCTTAATACATGGATATTTGCACATTAATACTAATGCTATACCTTATCTGAATTTCTATTATCCAAAAGAGATTACCTGCCCGCAGGGTCCTTGTGGCCTTAACCAAAAGTAAGGGAACTGGAAAAGATATCTATTGGGGTATAAGCTAATAGGCTTAGTGAGAACTATTTCCATAAATAACTTCTTGTAACAAGATTTCAAACAAGTTGATCAAACAAGCAAATGTAATGCAACAAAACGTGAGCAAACAAGCATATAGTTTTCCGGGAACTATATGTTGAATGGATTTGCGCCCTCCATTCGGGGTTTGGTGATACATAACCTCAATTCAAGTAGTTTTAGTTAAAAAAAATTTCATGCTCGCGAGCACTCATCGCCAAGCATTCCTAATCTACTTGATTGACCTTGCTTTCGAATCTTCCACCAAGCATTTCCCTTAAGCCGCCAAGCAATCGCTTTCGGATCATCCGCCAAGTGTTGCTTTCGACATGAGCTTACTATCATTCTCACCCAAGGATAATAACCCAAAATGCAATGTGACTCACTTCGTAGTATGCAAGAATTCATTTACTTATAATGTCATAGCATAATTATTTTCGAGTTTAAGGCGATCAAAAGAATTTCATACAAATCAATTGCTATACTAAAACAAGCATTTAAAACAATTCCGGCCCCGATATTCTTAAAATTCTTTCAAGGAATTATTTTACATACATATCGATTTATCTTTTCCTAATTCTAATGCAACTAGTTTACAAGCACAACAAGTATAGCATTTAATGGAAATAAACTCACGATGCCATGGTGATAGATTCAAAAGACCAAGTTTTAAATTTACAAATTTTCTAAATCGTTTTCTTTTCAACTATGGTCTTACAGGGCAAGCGCACCCATCAGATGTAGCATAGAGAAATGATCTAGGTCATATTCCTAGGGAACGTTGATGAGTACTTCTACTCACTCTTTTCCTATTATCTAACAAAAAAAAAATAGATTTGGTTTTATATATATAGAAACTAAACTAAATCTAATATTCACAGATTTCGCAGCAAGCATACAAAAGGAAAAATCAATTCACAAGGTTTCTTAGGTCATGCTTCACCTAAGATCTATTCATATGACTCAAGAATTTTCTCAAAACGTTGTATTGATTATTGAACCATCGGATTCACTAAATTATGCTAATGCTTCTCTCAAAGTCAAAAGCACCTAAACCTAAGCCAAACTGCCGGAATGTCTTCCTGACTATTAGCAACTTAAATTTGCATAAAGAACAAGAATCCTTCGTTTTAAAACCAAACTGATGAATTCAAAACGAGTGACAGAAGATTTCACCATCCCTATCTCTAGGTGATTATGAGCAATCTCATCAATAGCCTTAGATCTATTTATTAAATCAACCTCTCGGTGTATTTTTAACAAAATTCAAACATGAATCCAATGGAATGCACCATCCAATTAGACTCATTCTTTAGGCGCAAGCTATTGAATACAATAAAATCAACACGTTTTGAAATTAAGAACAAAAGAATCACATGAAATCAATCAAGGATCCACAATACCCAAGCAATATTAAACTACTCCTCCATAGATAAAACAATATAAATCCATAATAAGGAGAAATAGAAAGGATCTAAAATTAGATTAGCAATACAAACGATGTTCCTTGATAAATTGAAACACTCAAGCACAAATGCTTCTACAAAAATACATAAAAGTGTTTTTTTTCTTATCTCTGTCTCTCCTTTTTTTGTTCTTCTCCCCCCTTTCATTCTTCCCTCCATCTTCATTTTATAATGATCTTTGCATAAATGGAATTGAATGCTCATTGATGGAGGAAATGGGAAGTTACGGGAGTTACGAGTCTTTTGGCTTTTCAAAGTAACACATAAATTGAATTGAATGCTCATTATGGAGGAAATGGGAAGTTACGGGAGTTACCGGAGTTACGGGTCTTTTGGCTTTTCAAAGTAACACCCCTTTAATGTCCAATAGACGTTTCTTTAATAAATAGGGGGTTACTATTCAATAAAAAAGCCGTTTCTCAAAAAGTAACGGACTGTCAAATCGACAGTTTTAGGAACAGGTCATGTTACTTGAATGTCCAGCTGTTTTCCTCTACATAAAAATTGACACGGCTTGGGATACAACTTGTCTTTGTTATGTTAACCACTTTTTGGTCCAAACTTTGCAATTTTGACCCGTTTTCTGTCTTTCCATAAAATAACTCCTTTAAAGGCCTGAAAACACAAATTAATATTTTTAAGTGCCAAATTCATAATATTTATCAATAAAATGATCAATAAAAGTCCATTTTGGCATTCATAAAATAGGAATAATTTTGGTTTATCAAATGGTGACTATTTCTCTATGCGGGTGAGTCGTTCACACACTCCACTTAGTCGTAATAATCATCGGGGTAAAGGAATCTTTCCTTGAGGTCACCTAGCCAAAGAAAATACCCACAATGAGTTTTTCTTGATGATCTTTTTGAATTTTGACAAAACAATGTCAAAAGAACGTTAAAGTTCGTATAAAGGAATATTCCAACTTAAAATGGCCATAACTTGGTCATTTTAACTCGGAATCGCGCATATAATATACCGATTTCTACCTACTCAAAAAGATCTACCCATTTCCAAAATTATTTTCAATAAATAAAGCCATATAGGCTCCGAAATAGTGGTGACAAAATTCACCACGGATTTTTCCAACACAAAACAACTTTGGTTCAAGAAATCAAAATTTGTTTGATAAATACTTAGTTATCTATATAGTTGATAAATTCTCTTTTTATAACTATATAACTCATATTTAAGCATGTTCAAGTGTTTTGTTGTCCATTTATTATACTTAAGTAAAATCATGTCGGTTTTGGAGTTGTTTTAGGAAAATATAGTTTTCAAGAATTTCATGTTTTGTAAACTCCTTGAAATGACTAAAATGTTTTATGTTGGCTCCATATACATATTCAAGTAACTTTTTGAAATAAATTTTCTTCCTTCTATGTTTTCTATACTATTACTATTTTTAGAAAATACACTATTTTTCCTATTTATTTTTTCTTGTGCAATTTCCTTTATCTATTTGTTTGCAAGAATCCTTATTTGAAAATTTCTCATCCTTTCCATATGCCTTATGTTTTTCATAAAAATCATCATGCATAAAAATTTATTTTCTTGATAAATACAAAGTAGATAAATATGTGACTAAGAAACCTTTTTAAGTAAAAGTAGTTTCTAAAATTTTAGTGGTTTCTTCTTATAATTTGAAAAGAATTAACTTTATTTTTTGTTTTCAAACCATAGATTTTCTTTGTCTATTTGTTTGTAAAGGTCTTTATTTGAAAATTCCTTAGCCATTCATCTTGTTTATCTTTTTTATAAAAGAATCATTTTCGTATCAATAAATAGTTTCTTTTGAAAAACAAAGTGGAGTAATAAAGGTTTAAGTAGCTTTTTTAAGTAAAAGTAGTTTCTAAAATTTTAGTGAGTTCTTTTTGTAACTTGAAAGGAAATGAGTTTATCTTTTGTTATCTTATAGATTTTATAATTTACATAAACTTATCTCTAAGTGACAAAATTCTTCCTTTGTTTAATTATTTTTAGAAATTAAAATTTTTGGACAATAATCTAAATGAACATGATTATGAGAATAATAGTAAATAACATAAAATATAAATAATAAAGTCAAGTATTGGAGTCTTAGCTTTTTCAAGGCTCCTGGGACTAAGAAGTAGACTAGTCCCAAAATAAAATAAAATGAAAGGAAGAAAAACTTGTTTTGACTTGATGAGGACAAGTCTAAGACTAGAGACTAGTCTTAAAATAATAAGGAATAAATAAATAAATTGCATTGCATGAAATAAAAAAATTGCAAGTGAGCTTATATGCTCTAAAGATTATGTATATACATATATACATATATATAGATAATAATATATTAACAATAATAAAACAAAATAACAACATAAACATAAATGGATTGGCATGAACAAGAACAATACATGAACACAATGTAGCTTCCGTAACTTGTAGTCTTTGGAAACTCATACTATGGTCATGTAAAGTTACATGACATGAAGAAGGAAAATAAAAGAAGGTAGTTACCTAAAGAAGGTTTTGATAGTAGTATGTGGTTATGGGTTTTTGTTGTATGTAGAAGTTGTTGTGGAATTATTTGAGAGAGTTTTGAGAGGAGAATTTGATAGAGTTTTGGTAAGAATTTGTGGGTAGTGAATGTGTGAAAGAAGTGAAAGAGGAGAGGGGTATTTATAGGAAAATTGGGGGGGGGGGGGGGGGGGGGGGAGGGGAGCGACGGGATGATTTTTGTGTGAATAAAATAAATAAAAATTGAAACAAAATTGAGAGGCACATGGGGGAGGGGGCCACCGCCATTGAGTGTTGTGAGGGAGTGTGATTTATTTTTTTGACTTTTTGTTAAATAAAAGATGTAATTGTAAGGTAGATGTGAAATAAAGTTATGGAAAGGTAAAAGTTAAAATTATAGGTTATGGATTGTGTAAGAATAGGTGTAAGAAAAAAAATATAGATAAAAGAATAGTGTAGAATAGATAATGAATAGTAAGTAAAGAAGATAGATATGTAATGACTAATAAGTACCGATAGTAAGAAAATACGCGTATAAATGTTATATCTGTTATTTTTACTTACCGAAAAATTATGAAACTGATATTTTTGGAAAACTTATATTTTTACGAGTCTAACGATGTATTTGAAATATTTTTCCTATTCCAGGCTCTCGAACACGCTTTTCGAGAACTGAGTCCGATCAGGTTCAAAGGACACCCGAAATTCGTAAAACTGATATTTTTATAAAACCTATGGTTATTACGAACTATTCTGGCTAATTATCCCAACTTCGTTTTCTAGGGCCAAAGAAAACGGCAATACCGGATTTAATTGGTTACTGTAAACTAGGGTTTTGTTGACTTTAAGGTTTCGTTTGACTTCGGTTTAGGGTTTTATGCTAAACCGATTCCGAAAATTTGGGGGTTTACACCATCAGTCTGAGGATGATAAGCAGTACTGAACACAAACTTGGTTCCCAAAGCTTGATGCAGACTTTTTCAGAATCTCCCAACGAATCTAGTATCCTTATCTGACACGATTGTTACTGGTATTCCATGCAATCTCACAATCTCTTTGATATACAACTGTGCCAAATGCTCTAACTTATAACCAATCTTAATAGGTATAAAGTGAGCTCACAATCTCTTTGATATACAACTGTGCCAAATGCTCTAACTTATAACCAATCTTAATAGGTATAAAGTGAGCTCACAATCTCTTTGATATACAACTGTGCCAAATGCTCTAACTTATAACCAATCTTAATAGGTATAAAGTGAGATACTTTTGTGAGACGATCCACAATGACCCATATTGAATCAAACTTATCTCTTGTCTTGGGTAAAGCAAAAACAAAATCCATGGTGATATGTTCCCACTTCCACTGTGATATTGGCAAAGGCTTCAACTCACCTGCTGGTTTTTTGTGCTCAATATTAATCATCTGACACGTATGGCACTTAGATACATATTCAGCTATCTCTTTCTTCATATTATTCCACCAGTATAGCTTTTTCAAATCTTGATACATCTTGTTCTCTCCAGGATGAATGGAATAACTGGAGTAATGCGCTTCCTTTAACAATTCCTTCTTAAGTTCTCCTTGCATCGGTACACAAAATCTCCCTTTGTACCTAGGGATACCTTCATCATCCACATAAAATTTTGGTGCTCGACCCATCTCCATTTTCCTCTTTATATCCAAGATACTCTGATCATCTATCTGAGCTGTCTTGATTCTATCCACAAGAGTAGGTTGAATTTTCATATTAGCCAATCTTTCACGTACCTGTCTTGTGACTATTTCTAGTTCAAGCTTCCTCATATCATCAATGAGATGACATTCCATCGTTATCAAAGCTGCAAGATTCTCCATTCTCTTTCTGCTCAAGGCGTCAGCTACTATATTTGCCTTCCCGGGATGATACTGAATATCAATATCAAAATCTTTTATTAGTTCCAACCATCTTCTTTGTCTCATGTTCAACTCTTTTTGGGTAAAGATGTACTTTAAACTTTTATGATCCATATTCACTTTACATCCTTCCCCATATAGGTAATATCTCCATAGCTTCAAAGAATGTACAACTGCTGTTAGTTCCAGATCTTGAGTAGGATAATTCCTCTCATAGGGCTTTAACTGTCTGGAAGCATATGCTATAACCCTGCCTCTCTGCATCAACACACATCCTAAACCTTGTATAGAGGCGTCACTATATATGACATACTCCTCACCACTCACAGGTAAGGTTAGCATTGGAGCGAATACTAATTTATTCTTCAACAGCTGAAAGCTAGCTTCACAGTTCTCACTCCATTCATACTTCACTCCCTTCTGTGTCAATCGGGTCAAAGGACTGGCAATCTTGGAAAAATCTTCCACAAACCTTCTGTAATATCCTGCCATTCCTAGAAAACTTCTAATTTCCGTCACAGTCTTAGGTCTTAGCCATTCAATAACTACTTTGACTTTCTCAGGATCCATTGATATTCCACTACCATCAACAATATGTCCCAAGAAAGATACCTGTTCCAACCAGAACTCACATTTTGAAAACTTCGCATATAACTTCTCTTCCTTCAATCTGGTCAGAATTAATCTCAAATGTTCTTTGTGCTCTTCTTTAGTCCTTGAATCCACCAATACGTCATCAATAAAGACTACCATGAATACATCAAGATACTCCTTGAAGACTCTATTCATCAAATCCATAAATACTGCTGGTGCATTGGTGAGTCCAAAAGGCATGACAACAAATTCATAATGTCCATACCTTGTCCAGAAAGTTATCTTCTAATATCTTTGGCCTTCATTCTCAACTAATGATATCCAGATCTCAAGTCTATCTTTGAGAATACTGAAGCTCCTGCTAACTGATGAAACAGATCATCAATTTGTGGCAAGGGATACTTGTTCTTCACTGGCACCTGGTTCAATTCTCTGTAATCAATGCATAGTCTCATACTACCATCCTTCTTCTTGACAAATAGAACTGGAGCTCCCCAAGGTGAAACACTTGGTCTAATGAACTTCTTCTTTGACAATTCATCCAACTGCACTTTAAGCTGAGCAAGTTATGTAGGAGCTATTCGATAAGGAGCTTTTGATTTCGATACAGTACCAGGTACCAAGTCAATATTAAACTCCACTTCCCTCTATGGTGGTAATCCAGGCAAATCTTCTAGAAAAACTTATGGATACTCACATACAATTGGAACATCCAACAATACTATTTCCTTTTTATCTTCTTTCACCATAGCAGCCAAAACTGATCCTCCCCACAATTCATAAGTAGGTAAAACTAGAGGTCTTTGCACTACTAACTTATGAATAAATTGATCACCATTGGGCAAACTGAACTCTACTACCAGATTATAGCAATCAATCACCACATGGTAATTTGCCAACCAGTCTACACCCAAAATCACATCAAAATCCAACATATCCAGCCCCACCAAATCTACAAGTAGATGCCTACCTTCTATCTTAATATCCACATTCTTACAGATTCTATTCAATACAGACTCACTTCCCAAAGGAGTACTAACAGATACATATCTAGGCATAAACTCAGCAGATATACCACAAACAGACATAAAAGATTCAGAAACGCAAGAGAAACTGGCACCAATATCAAACAACGCATATGCACTATGCAGGAGTATAGGAAACATACATGTGATAGTGTCAACACTAGAAGTCTCACTACGCTGTAAAGCATAAACCTTTGCTGGTGCTCGCTGCCCTTGGCCAGAATAAACTCTGCCATATTGCCCTCCTTTACAATCCACAGCTCTGTGTCCCCTCTGCCCACACTTGAAGCAGAAAACCTGTGGAATGACTTTATCTGTGTAGGTATTACTCTTGTGTCCCAGCTTACCACAAGAAAAGCAAGCATTCTCTACCCACTTGCAATCCTTTACATCATGTGATCCGAGGCATCTCACGCATCTTCTATTTGTATTATGCACTGCTGGCTTGAAATTATGTGTGGCAGGTCTCTTGCCTCTATCTTTCGTAAGTACACCAGCTGCTGGCCTCTTGCCCAAAAATACCTGATTCCTCTATGGCTCACGGCTTCTAATCCTGCTCAAACCTTGCTCCACTGTCTTGGCTTTGTTCACCACAGCTGAGTAGTTGCTTAAATCCATCAAATTCACCTGATACTGGATCTCAGGTTCTAGTCTAGTGATGAATCTGCTAACCTTGGCCTCTTTACTCTCTTTCAGAACGTCAGGTAGAAATCTCATCAACTTGTGCAATTCTGACTCATATTCTTCCACTGTCATTTTTCCTTGCTGCAAAGTATAATACTCTTGAAGCATTCTCTGCTTAACATTGTTAGGAAAGAATTCTCTATAGAAGGCCTGCTGAAACATTTGCCATGTAATTATACTAGCCATGTGTCTTCTAGTGCTCAACCACTAGTTGTTGGCTCTCTTAGTCAGCAAATAGGAGGCATATTCAACTTTCTTGTTTTCTGGAATATCCAAAGCAGCAAATGTCTTCTCAACCTCTTCCATCCACAATTGTGCTTCGAGAGGCTTACCTAGTACTGGCTCAAACTTATTCACTAGGTCCACAAATTTGTTCAGACTAAGCACATCTTCATGCTCTCCATTTCCTCATTCCCCATTTTAACCTTTGTGTCTCCTGTCTCCAAGCTTCATTTTTTTGGACCATCTGCATGTCCCTTCTTATATCTTGCTATTGTTGACCAACCACTCCTAACAAGGCATCACAGCTTACATAAGTTGTGCAGCATCGACCAAACTTGCTGTTCCAATAGATGGAGGTGGTGGCAAATCTTGATTCTAAGCTTTGCTCATCTGCTATTGTCCCAAATTCTCATTCTCCTCAGGAATTCTTCTTCTTGGAGGCATTCTAACACAACAAAACACCACGAAATTAGATAAGGTATCCAACTCAAGATCAAAACTTAAATCTATGAGACAACATCAAACTTACTAAACAATAAACCTATTATTCTGCCCCACTCGTCAAATCTCTCCATCTTAAGGAATCAAAACTTAAATCTATATGACTCAAAACCTGTAGCTCTAATACCAAATAAGTTGTAACGCCCTAACTGGTTGGCAATTACAACCCGCCACATGTCCTTTCTTGAATAGGACACGCTAAGGCTCTAATATCCACAATTTTGAAATATCACCTGTAAACACACATAAGGTATCTCATAAGGTATCTCATAAGGTACTCAACACAACCTGTATAACCTGGAATACAGCTTGTGAACAAACTTCTGATTTAAAACAATCATACAAGTTGGCAATACTAGGCCAACTAAACCAAACCACCAATTCATAATGAAAACCTTCTTTACAACCTACAACTTCCTACAACATAAAATCCTAAAGCTTTCACATAAAACATAAACAGATAATTTCCAAGTCTTCAATATATCTAATCACTTCTCTCCTTCCATGAACCTGTAAACTGCAAATCTAACTCTCAACTAGGTAGTCAGGTCTACTATCGCCATCCCTGCTATCAAAGAATAATTCATAACCGGATAGATCATACACTATATCTTCTTCACCTGTACCTAAAATTTAAAAGAATGAGCGGCGATGCCAAGTACGATAACTCCAATCCAAAAACAAATGCATATGCACATAAAAAAGGCATATAATTCGTGCAGCTTAAACTAATGCAAACAATCATATTATTATCTTTCTTAAGCCAACAAAACAACACAGTTCAGTATTAGGCATACACAAATTTTGAACTCGGAGTTACTCAGACTCCAATGAAAATCAAACAACTTTTTGAAAATAATAATCATTTACATATATGGATGAGTGGGTACTCCCCAAACACCCCGAATGCAAAATACCTAATTCTACCGGAATCATATCAACACACGAGTCCACTAGGGACAATTTCACACCAAGATCATCAGGGTGCCTTAATTACCAATATCACTGTCTGCCAGGTCTTTACTAGTTAAAGCCAAGCACAATCAATCATACAACTATTAAACCGAATAACGATTAAATTTATTAAGAAATTCTGTTCCTACAAGCATTCAATCAATACGAAACTTACAGGCAAAAACAGCAAGCAAGGATTGGTCATACCTTTCTCGCTTTCAGGAATACAAATTAAATCCTCAAATCCGATATCAACAACAACAAAGACAACCCGAACTCCACAAACTCCTATATCAACACCAACAGCAATTCCATAAACTCCAAATATCCTGTTACAAATATATATATATATACATCAACATATATGAATACATTATCAATATATATCCTAACAGATATGAATTCTCCAAAAATCCTAACTTAAGAAGAAATCTCCACTATCTACTCTGTCTATTCCGATCAAACTCCACAAATATCCTTAAGAACAACAATGAACCGCACAAAACTCTACAATCACCAAATATTTTTACCAAAACCCTAATTTGCATAACATAAAGAACATATAAGGATTGTTTAACTCGTATTTTGTTTGAATCCATCATAGAAGAGATAAACTTACTGATTTGAATCGCTAAAACCTAACTTGCATTCACCAATCAAGGATCTCAACAAGTGCTAGGATTTCCTCACAAGAACCTTTATGCAAAAATCTAACCAAACCCTAAGAAACTTATATAAATTCGTATATGATCCATATGAGAAGGTTAAGATCACTTACTTTGGATCAAAAACACCCTTTTGATGATTTTCCAACCCTAGAATTCCAAGAACACTCCAAAACTCTCTTATACTAAGGAGAAAAAGATAAAGAAATTTCTGTCGAAACTATTTTTCGCGTCTCGTATTTATAGAAATTTGGTCATATGCCGGCGGCGTACATGTAGATCTTGCCGGCGTACATGTAGATTTTGCCGGCGTACACCCTACGCTGGCAAGATTTACACGAGCATTGGCAGCGTTCATCGGGGCTTTGAATTCTTAGAACTTTGATTCTATTACATATGCTGGCAAATCCAAGCCCTACGTTGGCGGCGTTCCTTGCCGGTGTTGAAAGAAACCCTAATGAACACCGGCGGTGTTCCTCCCAGCGTTAAGAAAAACTATTGTCATCCTGCCGTCTCTACACCGTGGCATAGATTCTCAGGAGGTGGCATATAATCTGTAAAAATTGCAGAAATCCGAACTTTAATATTTTTCCTACAACCAATCTTAAACTTTTACAATTTACTTGTTTTGACCTTAAACTCATGCTATATCATCTCATGATTCATAATTTATTATATTTTCATTTTTATTTCTGTATTTTACATAATTCATTTACTAAGTCAAGTTGATTAAACTTAAACAATCTAATTCATTTTAGCTTAATGAAGTTCATTAAGTCATGGTGTACTTAGATTCATTACTAATTCATTATACATCTAGAATCCTTGTCAACTCGAACTTACATTAACTTAAACTTAGCTAAATTAATTAACCTTAATCACTTAATTCAAAAACTAAGTCAAAGATGGTTAAACTAACTCAATATAATTCATTTTAACTTATTCAAGTCTATTTAATTAAGTTGAACCTAAGTTTTTTAGCTAAGTTCATTTTATAACTAACTTCTATATTTAATCTAATTATTTGTTAAATCTATAAATCTACTTAACTCATGTTTAATAACATCAATTAACTCACATAATACATCAAATATCACTTATCTATCTCATTTTAACTTAAAAAGATTCATTCACACTTAAAAACCAACATTTAGAAAGCAAATACAAGTTTTGACTTTGTTTAAGAAAACATAACAGCTGGAAAGAACTAAAATTTAAGCATCTATACTTTTTGAATTTATAAAAACTCAAAACATGAAATTTTATATCTCTTTTCAAACTTTCCAATGCAACCTGAATCACCTCAATTGGAGGTTGGATGAAAAAGTTATGATCACATTACGAAAACATATCAAAGCTACAAGGGACCTAATCTTGCCCGTGATCACACTCGTGATTTGACAAATCACGTGATTAGAGCGTTTCATACCCCCTATCTCGCTCGTGATTTGCCCTGACAACTCTGATGAATTTCCTTTGTTTCTACAACTTTATTTTATCAAGTTTTTACATTCTACTTCAATTAAAACCTCATAAAAGCTATATAACTCATATAAGTCTAAACAACACTTCTACACTCATCAAAACACCAAACATAACCAAACTATTTCAACATATTCCAACCCCACTATTCATCGTCTTCTTCCTCAAACCAACCCCTAATAAACATTATATCAACAAATACATATGTAAACAGCACTCTCAATCCAATTCAACATTAATTCATCAATTACAAATGTAAATAACAAATAAACAAATATGCATTGAACTAGAAACTTATCTTCTTAAGAATACTTGAGTTCTCCCTCTATACTTCTAGCTTTGATTTCCACTTTATATCTTCTCAAAAGGAGATTTCTTTAAGAGATAAAGAGAGAAGAAGATGAAAAATTGAAAGAGAGAAAGAAGGAAACAAAGAAGAGGGGGAATAAAGAAGAATGAAGAGGCAAGGGAAAGAGAATAAAAAGGTAAAGATAAGGATAAAAATTTAGAATATGTAGAATAAGGTATAGGTTTAGAATTATGAGATCAATATCTATAGTTCCAAAAGTATTTAAAAGATAATTTTAAGACCGATATGTTCGAAATTAAGAACCTTAGATGAAAACTTAATTCAAGAATTTATTTTAGATAAAAGGATATTTAATTTTAGTTCGAGTTTAAGAACTAATATTTTTACTCAAGCAAATGAACTCAAATTTTAGGAAGATTTAGAAATTGGAGTTTAGGCTAAGAATCAAAGGTCTACGAATCCTTTAAACATTTCAAAAACATGTTTAGGAGATTAGGAGTCAAAATCTCAAATTCTACTCAATTAATTACTAATTATATTATGTTAACTTGTCTAATTATATCCTATAATTCATTTAACTTATTCAAATCTATCTAAACTTAATTTCTAATATATGTGGATGTTTAGGATATTTCAAGGTGTTTTTTAATTTTTTTTTTCTTTATCAATACTATCTTATAATGTAAGGTCGAAGAAGATTTTTTTTTTCTTCTGTAAGGTGATGTATGAATGTTAAAAAAATTCATTGTGTTTATTCCATAGGAACATGCATGCAATTTGTTTTCAATGGTTGGATTGCAATAAAGAAAATCAATTAAAAAGCTTAGTTGTCATGGAGGATATTAATTTCAAAGACAAAATGCTTGCATCGTTAGTAGAGGATGGGAGGGCTGAAATTCAATGGCTTAGGGAGGAGAACTACACAATGATAAGAAAGTTTGATGATCTAAAAGGAGAGATGGTAAAACTTGAAGTGGCTATCAAAATTTACACGATTATGCTCATGGTGACATGGTTGGGGATTCTCTTGTACTGGGTAGTGTTTATGCTATGAGTGTTTTATTACTATATGGAAAATGTTTTGTATTACTACTTTCATGTCAATGGACAAAATCAATTCCAATCAACTATTATGTCTTGATTTAATGTCCTTTAATATACACCACCAGCAGAATAATTTACATTTGATAAAAGGAATAAATTGGTCTATGAAAAAGAGCTATTGATTGCCATTAAGCAAGCACATAAAGTTATTATAACCCTTCATCTATCATCTTGATGTGTGGAAATATAGCAACAATGCATCTATTATTCAACATGCTTGCCTAGAATTCAAAAGGATTACCACTCGAAGGAATACTAGCCTTCTCAATGTGTGAAAACATACTACTCCAAAAAAATTACACCGACAACTTTCAAAGCCATTCATTCACTAGTGATATTGATTTATCAATATAGCAATGTTCTAATCTTTCCTTTCAATCAATAATATAGGCAAGTGCACCTGTCAGTGTTAGCATAGATGACAAAGCAGTATCATCACACAAGGATTGAGAAAAAGCTACTATTAATTACTTCTTATTCCATTATCTACTCTCTATCTTGTTACCTAATTTCTCTTGAGATCTGCTTTTTTTAAGAATCTAATTCTATGTATTTAATGTAGAGAAGGGATTTGAGATCTGCTTTTTTAAGAATCTAATTCTATGTATTTAATGTAGAGAAGGGATTTTCCACCTCAATCCACCAACTACCATGTTGGCACTTGTTACTTCCTCCCGATAATTGCCAAAAAGAGTGCCAACATCAATGAATCTAATTCTATGTATTTAATGTAGAGAAGGGATTTTCCACCTCAATCCACCAACTACCATGTTGGCACTTGTTACTTCCTCCCGATAATTGCCAAAAAGAGTGCCAACATCAATGTTGAAACCCTCTAATTGATATGACCCTTTACTCATTAAGAAGGTTTTCTTTTTCTTTCTTGCTGCTAACACTTCCTCATCATCATCATCTAATAGGAAAGCTACCGAAACAACTTCGTCTTTTGATTCAGAGTTCGAACTATGTTTTGGGACTTCATCGATCTAGACTCCTTCTTTACAACATAGTCCCAAAGTATGCTCCACAAACCATCTACAATTTTCTTCCTATAACTAGAAAGCAGATCTTCTCAATGTTGACAAACTTGAAGTCTTGAAGGAAATGAAGGAGTGCATCTTCATTCAAATTGGCAATTTCAATGGTCCAACGTATTTGTTCACCACCATCATTGTAATGTCTTCCTCCACCTTTGTCTTGAAAACAACATCCAACATGTATGAGAAGGTTAACCCTACATATATATATGAACAAACATAACCAAACACTGATAGATCTACGAACTTATATATAATCCAAAACACTAATCTGAAAAATTCAAATTCATATTCATAAGCTATCTAAACAACATCTAAGTAACCTACTCGAGCATAGAAAAAATCATATTCATTGCACAACAACTCCTACTTGCATATATCATCCTGATTACCCATTCGGCCCTAAAAGAATATCATGTTCAATTCACAGCTACTTATAATTACATACATCATCCTCATCACTAATTCGAACCTATGGAACATCAAATTCAAATGAAAACAAATTGTAATTGCATCACTTTGTATAAATTTTGATAAATTAACAAAGCACGTTCACTAAAGAGAACAAAATAAAATAGAGAGAGCATGATTTGTTTCCTGTATTAATGGAACATAATTGAAAATAGAACATGATTACTTATAAGTACATATAGTATTACACAAAATTTACAATACAAATTAGACAATCACATAGAAAACACACCATAACTAAAAAGGAACAAAACATGGTAATACATAGCACTAACACCTTATGTATGTGTAAAGGAAAGCTGGACCAAGGTTACATTCACTCTTAATTTGCTTATATATGTAGATGTGCTAGAAAGCCTACTGTATGTACTGTGCCTAACACACAAGAAAATAAAAAAGCTTGAAAGGAGGGAAAAAATGGTTACCTCCCAGTTGCATTCCACGTTGTAGATGTCATCATCCTCCAAGCACGAATCTTTATTTGACTAGTGGTTGCCTAGGACAGTGAAGACAACAATGACTCATCACATGGGCCACACTTCAATCCGATAATGTAGTTTTTTAGTGTTTCTAGGGTACTTAGGGCTTGGGTATGAGTAGAATCACACTTAATCTCCGTTCTAACAATGGGTCCAACTCCTCTTTCCCATTGATTTAATGTGGTTTTGTCTCTTTTAAAATCTAGGGTTATACTGTTCAAGATTCCATCTTTCATTTTTGCTTTGTAACTTTCAAGTGTGTTCAATGTTCTCTGTCTATACCCTTCTTTTTTATGATTTAGTGCATTGACCATGGTTAAGTTAGAATAGCATTTTTTCTTTCGTGCATAATTAATTGGCAAGTGTCATGCATTTATTGGATAAGTCATCAACGTAGGATACCATTGCTAATGGAGTTAGTAGAGGTATTGAAAAATGGCACGAAAAGTTTAGATGGGTGTGACATTGGTCTTTCGAAAAGGTCAAGTATCTATTTGTCCATTTGACAAAAGTTTAGGTATGAAAAAAGGCTTTTTCCCTTATAATTAAATTAATTATAAAAAATTAACATAAAAGATTTTAAGGATTTTGATCACGGTTGGAATAAGTATGGAATAGGACCAGTCCCATATAGAATTTTCCCTACATTTAAATAGGTCTTTTGAAACTAGATCTGACAAATTGGCTTATTGGGCTCGGAAGTTCAAATTAAAATACAATATCAATAAGCATGAAGAAACTATGCATTTGTCATGGTGTATAAGGATTTATTGGCATGGATTAAATGACAAGTAGTACACTTTCAATGGCGATATAAGTGAGCGCCACACAAGGCAAGCACTTTTGAAATTCATTCGAGACATGGGGTGCTACATAGTATCGACCACCTTTATGTTCCTTCCTTTCAGATGTGATCTTGGATGTGCGTAAGATACTGATAGAGACACTAGTCTTGTATAATTTTAGGAGTTTAATTAAATACAAAAGGGCGGGAACTATCGTTTCGATGTTTCTAGTTATAATTTAATTATTGTCTTTAGGATTCAAGGGATGTGAATGCAAATTTTAAAGATTCAGAGCCAGGATTGGAAATGCTACTAATTCCACTTACGTAGCTTTATTAGTAAATGGTAACTTATGTGGTGACATTGCTGAAATGGAACATGTTCATGAATGAGGTTCCTCGGATTTGTTTTGGTATTAATTAATGACATCCAAAGTCATCTGCCCTGTTGATGTCTCTGGCCCAAAGTATCAACCAGCCAACAGTGAGTTCAAATGTTGCTCTTTGGATTTTCTTATTTCAACAGATTAATAATACTAATACACAAACTAGATTTGTTCTTTTTGTTATTTCGACCAAACCAAATCATACTTATTTACTCCGATCTGAGTTATTGGTTCACAATTTGCATTGCTTATGATTTTCAGCATTCTTTAGTAGGCACACCAGTGGTCTTGCATTCATATTCAGACTGTTTTTCTTCTAGGATTTCAGAGGATAGATGAATAACAACAGCACCTTAAAAAATGCTAATTGTCTAGTCATGCAATTAGAAGTTACATCCAACTAAAAAATTTCAAACGTACTAACCATGTGGGAGCGACAAATTATTTCATTTTACTGAATGTTTGAACTATGCAAATAAAGTCAACTTATATTTTCGTAGGAAGAATAGTCCCAATTCAACCAAATCAAACCAAGCTAGCCTGACTAATTTATAACGTGAAGCAAAAAGATTATGTTGTGATTTTATCACATAAATGAAATATACGGGACGAGATATCTCACAACAAAATCAGGTGTATCCAAAAAATATTTTCTTAAGGTGTTTTATCATGACAAGTTATGACGGATGGTGGCATATGATGGGACAAATCATATTAAGGCTTATATATAGTTTTTTATTGGAAAAGGCTTCATCTATTATTAAAGACTATAATTGCATACTGGTATCATTCTTTTTATTATCTTGAACCATAACAATATCATAGATTCAATCAAATTATAATATACTTGTCACGCCCCAACGGGTACCTTAAATGTGACAGCCCGTCATACGCAATATTAAAACTTAATAATGACTACCTCAGTTATTCGAAAGCTTCCATATCACTACAAGGCATACATTTACATCAAAGGGAAACCGGTGAAATAATGTATTTTAAGATATTGACAGCGGAACATGCAAAATAGTATTTAATATATTTCATTGAAATAAAAAGTCTTACAACTTCTAAGGGGCATTCCCTAGATAATTTCATAACAACATGGTCTTGCTAAGATAAATAACAAAAGCTAGAAGATTTTAGAAGAAATCTCCTCTAAAACTTCAAAACATAATTCCTCCAAAAGCTTCTCAAAATACGGATTCTACCCGGGTGGTCAGGATGATCTCGGGTGCAAAAAGGATAATCCTACAATGTCAAAAGTCTATAGGAGTATAAGCATGACTAGCTTAGTGAGATATTCCTTACGCAAAAGTAGTCATAACAGACAATCACCCAAGTTTATTAAACAAGCATATGAAATGCAACAACCATATGATCAAACAGTACATACGACTATCTGGCTTTGTATGTATGATGGATTTACCCCTCCATCGGTGATTAGGGAATGCTTTGAACTGGGTCCCAAATGACCTCCTTAAAGTTGTGCGCGTCTTGGGTTTCCAACGAACCGTACTACTAGTCCCCGGGCTTTCCTTACCCAGAGCGATCGATCCGGCTCTGCTACAACTTGAGATCGTATGCTCCGAACGTCTTAAACTCTCAAGGTTATAGAAATGCAGCTTACCTTTCCGGTCACACGCTGAGGAGTAGTAGCAAAATTTCGAAATGATATTCTAAGTGATATGCATGAGCAATTTATTATATGAGGATTCCAATATGACATTAAATTATTTAAAGCAATCAAGCAATAATTGCACACGTAGCAATACATACATAGAAACAATTATATCAATCACAGATTTGATTCCGATGTACTTGTCATTCATTGATCACACCTAACAATTCACATACACAATTCCCATGATATCCCACATGCATATCAATTTTATCTTTTCCTAACATCTAGTGCTCCATTCTACAAGCACATGCGCGAATGCGTAAACGTAAAGGAAACTCACACGTTCATAGTGTTCTTCTAGGAGTTGAAGTAATCCTCGGGGAAGAGAAGATCTTGGTCCTCAACACCTAAACAAAAGAAATATCCAAAGTGAGCATTTCATCCAAGATCTACTCAAAATCTCTAATTCTATCCTATTGAATCCGTCAAAAATCGTATAAATGGAAATCCCAATTTAAAATGGCCATAACTTGCTCATTTTAACTAGGAATTTCACATATTATATATCGATTTCTACTTACTCGAAAAGATCCATCTATACCTAAGGTTATTTTTATCAAAAGAAGTCAATTTGGTCTCGGAATAGTAACGTACAGATTTGACACAAAAATTCCAATTTCAAAACTTAAGTTTCAAACTTTTCTTCCCTCAAGAGTTTTTATACAAAAATATAGATATATTGTATGGTTGAAAAATCCTTGAATATATATATAGACTCAAACTATATGCATGAATTTAGTGGTGCTATCTCAATAATGATCTTGTAAAACAATGTGTCTTAAAAGTGAGAAAATCTAAGACTTTGAAAAGAAATTAGTTTTGCTAGGAAAATTTCTTAATTTACAATAAGTGAGCATCTCCTTCTTTTAACTTCATATCTTAAATTTTCAAAAAGTAATTTTAATCTTTTAAAATTCCTACAACTTTATTTCTAAAGGTTAGAAAATTTAGTTTTCTAAATATTTCTTGGTTGTGTGTTCTAAAGCTTTTCTAAAGTTAGATCCTCTTTAAAAGAATAATATCAATGATCTTATAAGTTATTTTTGATAATTTTGAAAAATTTATCTAGACTTTAGTATTTTAGAGTGTTGGTAGAAAACTTTGACAAATGAGTTTAAGAAAACTTTTGGTTAAACAAGGAATTAAGTTTAAAGAAACTTTCTTATTTTATTGGTTTGAAAAGAGAGTTTGTGATAACTTTACTTTATGTATTTCTTGGTAAAATCACATATAGTGTTATTACTAAAACTTGAGCTAAACTTATCTAATTTTAGAAAATATTTGTTAAGAAGAAACTTTAAGTCTTTAAGGAAAAATAATTTCTTATGTGACAAAATTTATTTTTAAAGAGAGTTCATATATTTATTACTTAAGAAAACTCTTTTTTTTTTTTTAATTATGGTTGAGACAATAACAACATGTTTATAAATGAATGAGAATATATAACTATGAGAAATGTAATAAAAACAACATAATAAGATGAACATAATAAGAGCATAAAAGTAAAGTCAAGTATTGGGAACCTTAGCTTCATCAAGGCATCCCGAGACTAAGAATAGAGTAGTCCTCAAAGGAAAAGAAAAGCCAAGAAAGAAAATTGTTTTGACTTGATATGGACAAGTCTAAGACTAGAAATACTAGTCTTAATAATTGCATAAAACAAGTAAATAAATAAATTACAAGACATGAAAGTAAATAAATAACAATTCAGCTTATATGCTCTAAATAAATATATATACATAATATTTTATATAAGTTAGATTAGAAACAAATAATAATAACATAAAGAAAAAAAATAGAAACATGAATAAATTATTACTTCTTTAACCCTCATGAGTCTAAGAAACATACACTAAACTCATGTTAAGTTGTATGAACATGATGAGTGAATAAGAGAAATTTTACCTAAGGTTTATGTGTTTGTTAAAGAAGAATGGAATGGTTTGTAGTAATATGTGGGAATGGATTTTCTAGAGAAAAGAGAGAACTTGAGAGAGATTTTGAGAGAGGGATTTTATGGAGTGATTTTGGGAGAGTTTTAGTAGGAAATGAGTTGTGTGAAAGAATGAAGGAGGAAGGGGGTATTTATAGATTTTTTGGAGTGGAAATTAGATGTAATTAAATAAAATGGAAAAGAAAATAAATTGAGATGGATAAAGAGAGAGGGGGCACCGATTTGCTTAGTATAGGGGGGAGAAATTGATTTGTTTTGTTTGTTTTGTAATAAAAGAAGTAATATGTAAAGTGTTATGTGATTAAAGTTGTATGGGGAAGGTAAATTGTAAAGTATAGGTATGGTAGAGTGTAAGAAAAAGTAGAGATAACTGAATAGTAATGAATGATAGAAAAGTACTATGAATAGTAGACTAGACAATTAAAATACCGATAGTAAAGAAAATACACGTAAACGGCCTATATCTGATATTTTTAGTTACCGAAAAATTATAAAACTAATATTTTTGAAATCCTTATATTTTTACGAATCTATTGGTGTTGTTGGAATATTTTCACTATCCAGTGCACCGAGGCACGATTTTTGAAAACTGATCCCATTCGGATCTGAAGGACACTAGAAAATTATGAATATGATATTTTTAAGCTTTCCTATATTATTACGAACCATATTCCACAATTATCTCAATTTTTTTTTCTAGGGTTTAAGAACACGGGATTGCCGGATCTAGACTCACTAGACTAAACATAGAACTAGGTTAACTTTAGGGTTTCGTTTTGACTTCCGGTTCTTAGGGTTTACTAATATTATCGAAAAATCTAGGGGTTTACAATACTGTCCTAATATGAGACAAAAAGTTTCAACTCATTGTGCTTGTAATCAACACATAATCATTTACATGAACCAATAAGTAAATAGACAAAACAAGTGGACTAACTAGCAAGGGAAAAAATATGTTTAAAGCATTAGAGGCAAAAACCTGAAAAATTAGCTTATATGTAAGAACAAAACAAGAATCGAGATATGACGTGGCCAATCTAATTTCATTCTCATAATGGATACTATACTTTCTACTGCTTGGCCAATCTAATTTCATTCTCATGATGGATACTATACTTTCTACTGCTTGTTTGCCTCCAAGGATCGGATGTAGCTCAAGGAAGCATTGAAAAAGTTGATCAGCTTTTCCTTAGGAAGAAGACAGTCCTTAACCAAGTTAATCTGGTTGAAGTTTTGTACCCACTTGTGAAGTGAAGGAAACCTGCCAGCATCAAGTATCTTCATTCCTCCCACTTCCTCCATCGCCTCGAGCCAGGGCGTCATCCAACCAAGCACCAAATCTAAATACCCAATTTGATCTCCTCCAAAGAATTCTTTTCCTCCAATTTGCTTCTCAAGAAAGGCAAAAGCTTCTTGTGCCAACTCTATTTCTTTTTTCTTTTCTTCTCCTTCTGCCTTGGTAGCTCTCCATGCGCCAAACACGCACTGGAATTAAAAAAAATCGAGACATCAATACTAAGTTTATGAAGGAAACGAGAGATACCGGCCATGTTATAATCATGTAATAAGATGTACCTTTTCATCAGCAAACTTTGCCCAAAATCGAGCCTGTGCTTTCTCATAAGGATTTTGAGGCAAAAGGGGATTCTCCTTCCACTTGTCGTCAATATATTCAAGAATAACGAGTGATTCAGCAATTGCCACTCCATCATCCAAGAGCACGGGAACCTTCTTATGAACTGGATTGGATTTCAGGAGCAACTCACTCTTGTTCCTCAAATCTTCTTCTATGTACTCATACTCCAATCCCTTCAGCTTCAAAGCCAATTCAACTCTTGTGCAAAACAGGCTTGTTTTAGCACCTATGATCTTTACTTTTCCCATATTCTTTGCTTGTAAAAATTATGAACTTGAACTTACTTTATTTTTTAGTGTTTCAAGTTATTCATCTTCTTGTGTTTGCCATCATGTTTGTCATGTAATTTATACTCGGGTGCTAGGAAGGACAATTCCTGACAATAAACGTCATCCGACCAACAAGATATGGCTGCCAAGGTTGTGTAGAAGATATAATAATGGGTCAAAATAAAACCACGAGTTTGAATAACAAAAGTGAATACCGACCACGTAAGTGCAAACGAAAGCCAACATTTGGCGCCACCATTAACTATTGTAGGAGATCCTTTCTTCGTAAAAGGATAAAACATTGAGCCAATAGATTTAATTTATCACGAGAAATTAATTTAATGCAAGAAATTGCCACTATACTCTTTACAACTGTAGCATATAACCAGAAATATATAATTTCTTATATAATACGAGTACTTGTGAGAAGTAGTATTGTTGCGCTTTTTCATATTATTTCAGGCAGTATTACTAAACATATCTCGCAAATAGCTGGTATTCATTTAATTAAAAAAAAATGTTGCACTTTACTATAATGATGATGATGATGCACATGTGTTCACATATTAATCAAATAATCTATATTTACACATTATAGATTATATTTAACAATAGAGACAACATATTAATGACTAACATAACTAAAGCAATCTATTGTAAGTTTTAAACCTTAATGTAGAATCTACATAGTATAAACCCAAATGTACGTAATCAACTTAAAATAGGTTACACAAAATATAGTTCAATCTTGATTATATCTAGACTTGCGACTAATTAGCGTTTGTTACAACTTTTGCTCATGCATGGCTCACTGGTATGGATATGGGTTTTTGAGGCGATTTTATTCACTTTAGTAGATTAAAAATTCACCTAATTTAGTCTAATAAGGCGATTCAATCACCTCAATTTTTTCGCTTAAAAAACCTCACCATGTTTGAAAAATAGAGGTGAAAGTCGCCTGATATAGTGTGCTAGGGTGAAACTTGTCTCAAATAAAATTGACGCGAATATCGCCTCACCTTGAAATTTGAGGTGACCATTCATAGATCAAAACTCAATTTTCCCACACCACTTCCTTTTTTTTTTCCCTAATTTTGCCAGCTTGAGGTGTTCTTTTTGTTTTTTTTCTCTTTTAATTTCCCAAATGAGGCAATTTTGGCCTCAAAAGGAATTTTTTTAAAAACAATGTCCACATTCAAGTGAAATTTGCTTGCAATTTTTATTTTTATGTTTGATTTAATTTTATTGACTGATTTTTTATGATATTAATTTTTTAATTTATTTTATTAAAAATGAAAATCCCAAATTGTAATGGTTTTTTTTTTTTTGAATTTGTATGAAATAAACAAATTTTTATAATAAAATTATTATCAGATAATTATTAATCATAATACATGTAACATATAGGGATTCCATGTTTTAATTCCAATACTTGTTAAAATAACATGAAATTATTAATATTGGTGATAGAAATTATATTATCATATAAATAACATGAAATGAAGATTACTATAGAGAAAATATATTCTTACCATTAAGATATAGTAATATATTGATCATATGTCACTCCATACCTAAAGGATCACATAAAACACAAGATTAATATACATCATAAAGTTAAATAATAGTAAGAAAAACAATGAAACGAATTTTGTAGAAGGAAAAATTTGCACCTAAGATGGAGAGAGATTCTAAAGGAAGACAAATGATAATTTGAAACGTGGGAAAAAAAAAAAGAAGAAATGGGAGTAACAAATATATAGGGAAGAATAGAGGCGAAGGTGGCTTGTATATTATCCAAATTGAGTCGAAATTTGACGCTGATGGACATCTGTGGAAAAATTTGCCTCAATCGAAATTAAAACCCACCAAGCTTTTATTCTATCACAACAAATTTAAATTCTTATTTTTTTTATTGAGGAGAATTTTGCCTCAGATTTGCAATTAAGGTAAAATTCACCTCATATGTTAATATTTGAGGCAAGTTTTGCCTTGGTTTCACATATGAGGAAAATTTTTGCTCTATTGTAAACCTGAGGCAAAATTCCTCTCAATAAAAAAAATGATTATTTTAAAAATTATTATATATATACACATAGAATAAATTATTTAAATAAATAACTTTTACTTTTTTTGTTAACAAATATTCATTTTTTATGTATTAATATTTAACAAAATATATAATATATTATAGTAGGTATATTTTTATTCATAATTTTCAAATTATATATATAAGACCGAGAAAATAAATTCTATGTATAAATAATATTTATTTTTTGTTAACAAATATTAAAAATTATATATATTAATATTAACAAAATACATACCTATATGCATGTTTTTCTATTTATAGTAAATTATATATATTTTTTATTATTAGTTTTTATGTTTCTAAACGTTTGATTGTTTAATCCTATAACAATATGAGGACAAAATTATATTTTTTAAATTACATAGAATGTATGACAGAAATATGGAAAGATACATATATAGAATTGGATAAGTAGCCCTTACATACAAACAGTAATTCAAACTAGAGATCTTGGTTGAGTAGTGAAATAACCTATAATATATATATATTTATATTATATATAATTAACAAATATGATTTGTTTGTTAGTTTATAAATTAATTTTGGTAATTTATAATATATGAAAATTTTAATTTTTGGTATGATGAGTTACTAGAATTATAATGTGTTAAAAATTTAATTATATGTGTGTTATTGTACTAATGTTATTGTAGTCACATTTATTGAGTTGAAAGTTTTAGTAGAAGTCTAAACTCATTTTATAAATAACGCCTAAGCCCAAGTCCATGATTTTAAGCCCCCTTCACACTCTTCTACTTGCCTTAAAAAGTCAATAAAGTAAGTACTGGATAATAACAAAGTTTATTTTGATAAATATCTATTCCAAAAATATTAGACTACAAAGACCAACATCTTTAATAATAAAAACAAACCCTAAATTTTCTTCTCAAATTTTTACATACAAACCATTTAATGTTGATAGGACTTTGTAATCAAGTTAAAGCCTCTTAAGGTAAAACTTTGCACATTGATATGGTCATTTATGTATTGTTTACTCTATACAAATGAAATTTTGTTTTAATGATTTTATAATGGAGTGAATGTGATACTTATGAGTTAAATGGGTGTATGGAATTAGATAGATTCAGGAAATTATAAAAAATGAGTTAATGAAAGTGTTGAAGCCTATTTGAAGAATAAATGAGTTGATAATATTTATGGAGTGTATATGTTGATTAAACGTAAGAGGTTGAAAGTAAAAATCTAATGTTTAAGTTTCAATATATGCTTTGTTTTTGAAGGAGAAATACAAGAGAAACAAGAGATGATGTTTTAGTTATGTCTCTAATTGAGCCTTCGAAGTTATGCCACTCGAGAAGGAATACTAGCGAAACATGGTCTCATGTTTTGAATTGTGCTTTTCTCAGAGTTGAATTTTAAAATTTAAACGTGAGTTTCATGTTTCCTTGTGTTTTAAGTTGTTCAAGCTTAAAATAAATAACCTTCGAGTATATTTAGGCAAAGAATAACAAAGCCTACATTAAAATAGAATAAATTCACTCTCTTAACTCTTATGATGGTCTAGGGATAGGTTTAAGATGATAACTTTCATGTTATATTAGAGAGTTAATAGAAGTTATTATGTTGAGTTGTTTCTGCGTGCATTTTGATGTTAACAATGGTCTTTAGAAGAGTTTATAGTCATATAAAGGTTGTTCTGCTTGTGGTATGTATTGAGGCTCGATTTTTCCCTTGTGTTAGATCAGTACTGAACTTAAAGTGTCGAGGGGTAAATTTTTATACATAGTATTTGTCACAACATAATGTCAAGCCCTCGACATGCTCGCGACAAATACTGAGTGTTATCAACCCCTAAATATTGAAGCTTAATACCGGTTGAGGCCTAAAGTCGAGCCCTCGATTTACCCCGTGATAGGCATTGAGAGTTGTCGAGGCCAAAATAGCACTTTCGAGGCCTAATGTCAAGCCCTCAATGTACCTTCAACACAAGCTGCAAAGCTTTTTAACAGCCCACGACCCTTAGTTTGATGAGCTGTAACATGATTTTTCTTGCAACAGTGCACCTCAGGACCCTTTCTAAGCCACCTTCGACCTTAGTCTATTTCAAAACTTAAAATAAAAGGAATGTTCTATATATCTATATGTTTATAAATGTTAAATTATAATTTAATATGAATTTTATTGGATGTAGAGCTTAAAAATCATTCATTGATTAATATTTAATTTTATATATATTGAATTCTTTCTTACAGATTCTTCTTATCAGTTGAGTGTATCTACTAGTTTTTTACCAAATATTTCAGGTACGTAGTAACTTATTTGTTGAATGTTAGGTTAAACATTATTTAATCAACTCGAATTAAAGATTGGCTTAAAAATTTGTTTGAATTGTTTGTGCAAATGTCGTTGAATCCGGTCCAAGAAGTAGCAACCTTATTAACAAAGTTAACATGGTAGTTTAGGTGCTTAGGCTACCCTAGTAATGGTGCAATAACATTTATAAGTGGCTCAGCAGGTAATTGATAAGAGAAACGATATCGGTATAACATTTGCTTATTCTTAAGAGGAAATAATATGATTTAGTTCGCGTTTATGGGACTAGGTGAACTAGGTAATATTATGGATTAAGTTAAGTAAAGTTGAGTAACTGCAATGAATCCTAGATTAGATTATTAATTGTAAAGTTATATAAGAGATATAAGTATTTAGGTTGCTTATATCAACCCCCTGAGTAGCTACTATAACTCAGGTCCCCCAAATTCCTTTAGGATTGTAATTAGAGTTTGAATACTCCAATATTGATTTGTTTTATCTAAGCGAAGATAAATAATTTTATTGCTTCTTGCATTGCATTAGTTAGGATTGTGTGACACCTTGTATTTCTTTGTGTTGCTACGTACAGGGCCCCTACCTCACTTTTTCTTCTACAAGTATCCATGATGATAAATATTATGATGACTTAGGATATGGTATGGATTAGGAAGCTTTTCTTGAGGAATGGGACTACTAGGATTTTTAGATGATTCCATATTGTTTTTCAAGGAAAGGACAAAAGCAAGACCTTGCTTTTGAAATGTAATAGCATGGACTATGGCTTACTCATAAGCCTATGTTTATTATGTAAAGTACCTAAATTTTTTTTCTATCATGTATATTATAAGTTTGGTTTTGTAACCTTTGAAGTACCATGAATGTTGGTACTATCATATGTATTTATGTAAAGTTATCTACTCTTAAATGAGTATTATTTGTAAAGTTTGTATCTTACATGTTGATCAAGCAATAAGCATAAACTTTACCCTTTTTCTAATAACCTCACATATAATATCTTTGCGTATTATACATGATTGGGGACTTAACATGTGAAGTTTTTTAAATAAAGTACATTTGGGTCCTTACAATCAGTCTACATAATACAAATAGTGCAAGTCTATAAATAAAAAACAGCAAAGTCAACATGACACAAAAACAAACATGACACAACCCACAAAAAGTCTAGTACCCTCTATTCGACTGACACAACTGGACCTAAGTCGATCTAATACCGCACGTTGTCTAGGATGCAGAGGCAAAAGCTGTAGAAGGTGTTATCTGATGGTATCCATAAGGTAGGGGGTAATATTGCTAATTCAATCCAACGCTTGATGGTGGAACCGCACTAAGGAATGGGTAAGAACTATACTGGGGATACTGCGAAGTAAAATGGAAGGTTGATCCTAATGATGACCAGGGTATGATGCTCAATGCAAGGGGATTCCCCTGCTATTGTCCGAAGCTGCTAGTAACACCTTATTGTCTGGTAGGGTGCTAAGCCAGTATCCTATGCTGACCAACTGACTGGCTACACATCCTATACTAGCCATAATACGTCCGTAGAGGTAGAGCTATCAAGGTGAAAGGTACAAATTACTTGCTCGAGTAGCCAGGGTCAGACCCACTAGTAGGGCCATTCATGTGGGGTACAAGTTAAGAGTATGATGTGTACTGCTCATACGATTGCATCAAAGGTCGATTCATAGGCATCTCCCATAAACGCTCCATATGTTCGACCTTACGCCTTAGCAGATCAATGTCCCCATCCAAATTCATAAGAGTTTCATCCAAGGCTATTCAAAGTAAGAATGCCTCTCCTCAGGGATTGGAGCACCATATCCCATGCCTCGCTTATAACTAAACCTATGGCCCAAGGCTTCCTCTATGATAGCAACATCACTCATTGGGTCCTGACCTGTCACAGCGGTAGTAGCATCCTCTTGGGCTCTATACTCCTCCATTCATGCATAATTTCAAAAAGATGAACGGCAATTATTTTAGTTGTATGAAGATACTAGGAAATATATATTATTAAATAAGTAAATATTACATAGACTTACGTAATGAGAGGCAATCACTTGTGGGCATCATCTCATTCTTCTTTCTAATGTGGGTCCACTAGTAGTTCTTTATAGGCATAAATTCCTGAAATATAAAACAAGATGCAGGTGAAAACACGTGTGTAACATAAAATCATACAATATTTCGTAATGTTGAAATGAAGTTTCTAGTGGACATTATCGACTTACGTTAGTAAACGTATGGAACATCATGCAGTTAGTCCCTCCCGTGTATAAGGTCTTCTGCTTCTTTGGATTCCCTATGTTAACCGTAGATCGATTTGATAGAAAATAAAGAAATGATTAGATATTTCGTTGGATTGATTAGGAATGGGCGCATTTAATCTAAAATTTCAGCAACTTAAGTACCCCAAAATCTGGATCTCTCTCCACGAAGTAGGTGAAATCCCTCCATTCATCCGCCCTATGCTCATGTCCCTATGGAGGGTTGCTCGCAATTGCCTTTCCTCCACCTTTAGAGATTACATACTGCTTGAGCAAATATTGATTTTGACTATATGATTTTCTTGCTGAAAATTTTAGGGCCCCTACCACTTTGCTATTTTCCTCCAATTGGGTAGTAACGTGAACTTTTGCTGCATATTGACAAAAATAGACTATGTTAATGAATTGATGAAATAATACATAATTGAAAAAAAAAGTGTACCAAATATAAAATGAACTTACCATGACTCTTTGGATAATGCCATGTCAATATGACTATGGAAATGTTGATCATGCTTTGCCACCAGCACTTTCCATGAACAACTTTGTTGAAGCCCTATGGTGGAGTAAAAACTCCATCTTGAGCATCCCAATAGACTTTGCACATGATGCCCTTGTACCCATCTAACATGCTAAGTACTAGCCATTGGCTGTACTTCTTATAATGCTTCTTCACTCTCTTCCCCTTATACAAGCCTCGTTTTTTGGGCAGTATCCTAAGATCAGACTCTTTGTGAGCAACATATTAGATAGCTTCCTCCTACTCAACTACAGTGGCACGTGGGTCCTCAAGTCTAACACGATCCAAGGTAAGAATCATGTTGCATTAGATATCATCACTTATCAATGAATAGTCTATACCCTAATCCTGTGTAGGCTGGTCCCTTAGTGCACTAGAGTCGGAATCAAAATCATTACCTCTCTGACTGCATTCATGAGTAGTGTGGTGAATGATCCACTTACATAAAAAAAAACACTTCTATTAATATGTCGATCATATAAGTACATAATAAGGTAAATGTTTAAGTATAATCAACAACATTATCATTGTACTACTTAGGTTGCACATCAACATCCTACATGATCGTCTCTAGAAAGTTAAGATTGTTCGAGTTCATCCTACACAAAGAAAATTTAAATGTTACAAATATAGTATTGTGTAAGGGGTTGTCAACTTCCTGGTTGCTACCCACATTATTGGTGCCTCGCCAGGGTTGAGTAAGTGTGCCAAATTTCTAAAGTCAATGAAAATGCGATCATCTGGTATTGACCAAGGCCTTGAAACTGTTTGTTGGAGAGGTTCATTAGTTTCAGGTTGCCCCTCCGAATCACCCTTGCTTGTTGCGTGTGTGTGAGATTTAATTATTTGTTCGATTCACACTGATCATTGATCGAGTTTTTCAAATTTATAAATGTTTTCTAAATCAACTTCAATAATCATAGTCTCACAGGGCAAGTGCAACCATCAAATGAAGCATAGACAATGATTTAGGTTGATCCCAAGAGAATGATTGGTAGCTAGTGTACTCTCAATCTTATTAATTGTCTAGCCAAAGAAAGGTTTAGAAAAATAACATAAAGGAAAAAAAAAAAAGAACTATGCTAAGTTAGAAATATTCACAAATGTTTAATGGATAAACTGAGAAATAAGCTTGTAACTTCTATGAAATAATAGCTTAAGGTTACTTCATCAATTCCTTATCAGAATAATTTCTTAAAAACAATAAACTTCTTAAAAGTTGTTTGAATGGTGTGTTTATATAATTGGATTCTCTAATTTAAACTAAAGCTTCTCTTGAAGTCAGTAGTTCTAGATCTAGCTAAAACCAGTAATATGAAGTTTCAATTAGACCCACATAAAGAATAGGAATCCATTGCTTTGAAAAGACAACTCAATGAATTTTTAAATCAAATGACAAAAAGTCTTCACCCATTCCACGGCAAGAGGTAGTTAAGATCAACTCCATTAGCAACCACAGATCTATTCAATTGAATGATCTCTCGATCTATTCAATTGAAATCAATCGTGGATCTAAAAGAGTGCACTACTCCTTCAAAAACCACAAGTTAACCTCAAGTTACTAATTACAAACACCCAATCAAATTTACTTGAAAGCGTATTTGAAATCAAACTAAATCAGGAATTGGATTTATATCCCTAAGCTGTAGGAGTTTATTTCTCCTGGATTTATCAAAATAAGCATAGATTAGAAGAAATAAAACAAATTTGAAAGATTAATCAATTAATTGCTCAGAAATTCATAGAAATTACAAACATTGAATTAAATCGATTTTACCTAGAAACAGAAGAAATTCTCAGGTAAAAAGAAATGGAAATTCTTTTACCTAAGAATCCTTCAAAAATCTACTCTATGTTAATACTAATTTACACTGTTGGTACATATTTTACAACGGATGCTTGCACATTTATTTATAGACTACTAGGCACAGAAAGCAGGGCCTACTTTATTGGTACGTGGCAATTCGGCAGATTCTTTCTAATATAATTTGATAACTTTTCACGTACGCATATGATCTATGAAAATACTCGTCAAGGGTCGCGTGTGATCTGTTTTGTCAAGGCTTGTATTAAGCAAGATCAGGCTCGATTTTAAGAATTTCCTAAGTAAACATTGTGTTTTTGTCTATTGCTCTATCGATGGTAAAATTGAGAAAGTTGAGGGTCGTATTGTTGAGGCTCGAGGTAATTCTAATGAAGAATTTGTCTGTCAACACAATTGTCGAGGGTCAAGATTTGAGGCTCGACAATGTAGTTCCTTCTAGAATGATGCTCGATTGCTTCGACTGAAGTAGAGGGTCATGTCGAGGGCTCGTAGTTGAGGCTTGATAAACCAATTTTTGCTGTCTTCTTTCTCAGTTTGGCTTCGGTTGTGTCTTTACAGGGTTCGACTTCTACAATCTTGACTTTAATTATTGTTTTCGCTCCACATCTGAATTAAAACACTTGATTGCTCCTTATTTGATTCTAAGAGCTTTAGAACAACATTATTTATCAAAAACATAAAATTTGTAGGATTTTATCAAGAATTTTTGGCACAATGAGCTTCAAATCCTATGAAAAATATAAAGTAAAAATGACTTATCAAATTCCCTCACACTTAAGCCTTTGCTTGTCCTCAAGTAAATAAAACAATTCAAAGGTCACAAGGCTTATTTAAGAAAACAATTCATGAATGGTTCACTTGATATAAATATTTCAAGTGCAAATCATCTCAACTTTCTGAAAATTTTGATTATCTTTACTAAATGAATTAAATTTACTTTTGCAGAAATCAATTGGTTTATCTATGTAAATTAGCTTTTACCCCCATTATTTAATTAAGAATTCTTAAGCAAAAATTATTCAAAAGATCAATCAGAGAAAGAAGAAACTCAATCATCTTTTATTCCCTTATATATATATATATATATAAGTATGCAATCTATTAATCATTTCTCTAAGTAGAGTAATCTAAAGTGAATGCATGTACATCAGATCATCCCTTAAATCTTTTTTCTTGTTTGTGCTTTTTATTTGTTAATTTTATTAATTATTTAAAACTTCAGACGGACAGGGTATTATCTGCATCTTTTCTTTACCTTTGGACGAGGTATTGCCCACATCTTTTCACTTTTTTTTTATGGCTTTTGAAATTGAAAGAGAGGACAAGAAGTTGCTCTTCTAAAGGACCAACCTAAGCCCATTCCAATTTTAAGCACATGTTTTTAATTTTTTTTTTTTTGTTTTTAGTTATAATGTACAAGGAAAAATTATCAAGTTATGATTATCATTTGAACATTCACCATAAATTAAAACGGCTCTCAAAATGGAGAATTTAGAAAACATACCAATCATTTAAGCTTTTATAAGACAATTTAAGTAGCCTTACTAAGGACCTTAAGCTAATTACAACTCTAAAATTCTAAACTAAGTAATAAGTAAAACTACTTCATACGGATACTGTCAATTGGTTTAAACAAGTTAAAAATTGTTCAGTTTCAAGATAATTTCATAATTCATTTAGCTAAGTGATTTTTCGAAAAAAAAATTGTCAAATTTTAACCATTTCATTGAGTTCTTATGAATTTGCATGAGAAACTTAATCTATATTAGTACATACTCTATTCAAGCAATTTATTAAGTTATTAAACCCATTCATCTTGTTTAACCCTCCCTCCATACTTAAGTCAAACATTGTCCTCAATGTTTTTCATCTATATAAACAGTTTAGGGGATTCAATTCTATGAAAGCAATTTTTAAAGCACAAATTAAAAAAAAAAATGAAAAGTGAAGAAAACTTCTCTCTTTGTAAGTTGAAGGGTCAACTTAGCTTGTCGAGACTTGTTTAAGTCTATTAACATAAAAAACTTGACAAAACATATGTTATTATCGAGGCTCAATCAGAGCCTCGATAGAGTTATGGATATAAAGCAATTCATAAGAAAAATAAAACATAAAAAATGAAAAAGAATTTGCATTTTATTGGAAAAAAATAAAGAATACAGAATTGTACATATATTACAAAAACATTAAAATAATAAAGAATGAAGAAGAAACAAAAACAACAATTTCTAATGGTCCATTCCCAGCTAATATCAAAAACTTTTGCTAAATTTATTCCCTCTTTTTCTTCTTGGCCTGGGAAAGTCTTCATAGGGGTCTCTACTCCTTCTTCCTCTTTCTTGTCTTCTACCCCTATTATACCTGCCTCTACCTCTATTATCAATCATTCCTCTGCCTCTTTCATTAGCCTTGCCTTTACCTCTTCTAGCTAGACTTCTAGGCGTTTCAGTAGTAGGATCTGGTGGAGGAATAATTTCTTTATTTTTATGTGTTGCCCTTTCTTCTCTATCCAGCTCTTCTTGTAGTCTTTGGGCATAGGCAGCATCACTCTCTAGTTGAGCCAATCTTTTTTGCTTGGCTTCTTCTTCTCTCCTCCTTTCCTCTTCGTCGTTATAGTACAGGAGGCTATCATCACATATATCTTCATCATCTTCAGCCATTTCTTCTATTCCTTGAAGAGCTTCAACAATTTCCGGCTGAGATGATTCATTAATGGTTGTTCTGGAGTTTGAAGTTGGGCTTCTGCTCTTTTCTTCTTTTCAGCCTCTATGGCTTTTGTTAATCTCCCAACTTCAACTTCAATGACATAAGCCTTCATCTGATAAATTCTTTTTGTTTGCTCTTCTGATTTTTTGTGGGATTTATTAATTCTCATTTCAATTTCTTCCCTCATTTTTCTTATTCTCTTTGTTCTTGTAGCCTCCAACAATTGATTTATTATAAGGTAATCTTCCTTGTCTTGTTGAGGAGCATCAAGAAGGAGCTGCTGCTGAGATTATGGAGCATCATGGGTCACAAGGGTTTCTGTTTTGGTACTCCCCTCCTCATGATTTGTGGCTGCTTCTAGTTGGAGGCATGGATGATAGAAAGTTTCAAGTCTATCCCATTTGGAGTGTGTTTCTCAGAGATTCCTTTAGACCATCTCTCATCCTCTAATTGCCTATAAGCTTCTCTTTCTCTATACTCTTTTTGTCACTACTCCAATGCTTGCATTCTCTCTTGGCATGCTTTATCCATCTCTTCCTCTTTTCTCTTTGCAGTAACCATTCTTTCTACTAATTCCATAATCGCACACTTAGATGGTGTTTGTTGAAGAGGTGCAGGATCTGAAACACCTAGAGCATCTACTAAAATTGGCTCTATGGCTGTTTCTTGTGAAGGTGCTACTTCTTCTATTATTTTTTCCCTTATTATGGCAGCTTCATTAGACTCCTCATCAATGGGTCTGTCCTCCACTACCATTCTTTCTTCTAATCCAACATCTTGCACAACCTTATGTACCAGATCACTTAACAAATTAAGGTTGTACTCTCTATCAGAGTCTTCTACTGAAGGAATAGCTGAAGTATCTACTAAAGCTGGCTCCACTGTTGAACCTTCGTCCAACTCTAAGTCTTCTGGAAGGATCATTCTCCTTCTCTTTATGGCTAGTTGCTTTGTCCTCTTTCTCCTTATTGAAGTATATACAATTGAAGCTGATTGCACAGTCTCCATTATTTGTGGTTGGGGTGAAAGAATTAGTTGTGGTTGAACAATGGCTTCATTGTCCTTAGAAATGTTCTAAGCAAGTGACTTAGCCAACTATTGTGATGGTTCTATGTTTAGAATATGGTTCTGTATACACAAAGGGTAAATGTATTTGGGTTGTGGTTTCAAGGTTTTCATTGTATGGCATGGGTGATGTGTGTATGTATGGAGATGATGGTCTGGCATCATTGTCATCATCATTATCATCAAGATGTGACTCTGCCAAACACTACAACAAAATGAGCCTTTCGCTACGTCTAATAAACGTGGCTAAACATTAAAAAAACGTGACCAAAAAATTTTTGGTCACGTTTTTTTACACGTGGCCTATAGACGTCGCAAAAGGTCAGTCGCAGATTTGATAAGTAACGTTAAAAGTTGAAACGTCGCCAATGTTAGTTTTACAGCCAAATACACTTTGTTAGGCCACGTTTAAACATGGCCTATTATCATGTTTTGGTCACACTTATGTGTGGCTAAATATGACTAATATCCATCCCATCAAATATAAAAGGAGGGAACCTTATGATCGGCGACGTTTAAACGTGGGTAAACATTTTTATTAGTAACGTGTAAACGTAAGTAAATTACATAATTGGCGATGTTTAACCATGGCCATACCCAGGTTGAATAAGCTTCATATATGTTTGTTGGACCACAATGTGATTTATTTAGCGACGTTTACGCGTGGCTATTCTAATGCATTGGCGACGTCTACATGTGTGGTTGTTGTTTTATTTAGCGACGTTTACACGTGGCTATTCTAATGATTGTTATATTTATTTAGCGACGTTTACACATGGCTATTGTAATGCATTGGCGACGTCTAGATGTGTGGTTGTTGTTTTATTTAGCGACGTTTACACGTGGCTATTCTAATGATTGTTATATTTATTTAGCGACGTTTACACATGGCTATTGTAATGCATTGGCGACGTCTACATGTGTGGTTGTTGTTTTATTTAGCGACGTTTACACATGGCTATTGTAATGCATTGGCGACGTCTACAGGTGTGGTTGTTGTTTTATTTAGCGACGTTTAAACATGGCTATTCTTGTTAAGGAGATGTTAATGCTCAAATTGTTTGATTTGGCAATATATATTTGTTTAGTGCAACATATGCACAATTAGCAATATAAACCTGTTTGCTCATAATATAATTGATACCTGCTAACTTCAGCACATGAAATTTATATATGAAAAAATGTCACTAATACATTTTCGAGCATACAATGCGCTCGATATCTAATAAAAACTAATAACATTAAAATTACTTAAAGATCACCATGACCATCGTTGCATTAAAGGGAAAAAAAAACCAAAAACAATATGGTTTAGTGTCCTTACAAGAAACGTTAGCGTAAACTCCAAATTACATCAAAATGGGCATATGTACACACTTTATCACATTGATTTGACCCCATTCATGTCGATGTGATAAAGCCAAAAAACAAAAAACTGAGTACTTAATTTTCTTCCTCACTATTGACATCATCATCTCCAAGCGATGGATTTGATGAAGCATGTCGTGCACTTGCAGAAGTAGTTCCATTTGGATTTGCTGTCACACAATATACAAATTAAATATAATTATTAAATTGTTAAAAGAAACACGAATGAGATAATGAAAAATGACTCATGATAACTAACCTGAACTACTGGGAAAACTTGATATAAGTTGTTGTACAAGTCGAGTTAGCTTATCAAGCTGTAAATACCATTAAGTAGCAAATTCAATTCAAGAAAATTGGAAAAAATCTAGTTGAGCTATTTAAGTAGTCTATCAAATCAAATTTAAACTTTCTAATATTCAATTTGACTATAAATATTAAGTAAGTTCAACTAAAGTTTCATGTTAATATTATACTAATCAAAATTTAAAACATTTTTTTCCTTCACAAATTAAGTGTAAATGGATTCAATCTTTAAAATTTTAACTTTGGTTTGAAATTTTGAATCAAGTTTGAGATTACACTCAACACTATCTCGATTCAACTTGTTTATAGATCCAAATGCATGGACGAAAAGAAGATGTGAAAGTGTAGTCTTATTAACATAAATAGCAAAAGTTATGACTTATGTATAAAACGTTAACCACAACATAGGACATAAAGTCATGGACACAGTAAAAAAGAACAAAGTAAAAAACTAAACCAAAATAGGACATAAAGTCATGGACACACGCCTAATATCTCGACTGTATATAGGAACATCCACAAGGTAACATAGACATGCAAATACAGAACAAAGTAAAAAACTAAACCAAAATAGGACATAAAGTCATGGACACACGCCTAATATCTCGACTGTATATATTGCAGACATCGTGATCACTTCAATTGTTATGTCACATTTGCATATATTTAAACACATGTAATGCCTAACAGAAAAGGTAGGGTTCTGACACATCCTAGAGGACTTATTTCCCACAAATCCTTAACGTACACATTGTATGTCCAAGAGAAAATCCAAGGACCTTTAGGTTCTGCCACAATCACCTTTGGAAGCCGTATTAAAGTTTATTTACCTGTTGAGTTTGTTGCTGGCGTAATGTTTTTTCCTCTTGCAATTCAGCTCTTAACTCCTCCATCTCATTCTGTCTTCGTGTTGATTTCCCAATAGATGGTGGTCCATATCCTCTTCCAGGATGGTAGTCAGATCTGTTACTTGCATTCATAAATATGTCAACAATCTCTTGTGGTGTCTTTGGGTTGTCAGAAGATTGTGAATCCTCATACATTTTCACCATCTTCTCCTACATTATGAAAACTAAAACATAACATCCGCAACATATTGCTTATTTAATAACATATTCAAAATAAAACTTAACCCATAGACTTACATAATCTTCAGAAGCTTGTTGTGAAACCCAACCACCAGTACTGTTAGGCCTTGGTTCACGATATCGAGTTTGCTTAAAGAACTCGATAGCATTGGGCAGTTGGTGATTTTGATTGATCTACATACACATATATATATATATATATTACAAAATGTTAAACACTTGAGTAAGCTTACTACTACATGTTAGAAATTATATGAGTTGCTACTTACGTGCTCATTCCTTCTGCTCTCAAATGATCGAGAGCCAGACCTATGCAAGTATTTGACACAACTACGTGCTTCTTTCCCGATCATTGGTTTGGTCCTCTATTAATTAAAAACAATGACATATTTATGTAGTTATTACTTGAAATCCCAAGAAAAATGGGTATGTAGAGTTTACCTTATTGGATGTGTCATTAGATTGTAAAATTGCCTTCTCTTCTGCAATCTCTTTAGTCCATTGTTCCGTCATCTTCTTCCAATCATCTTCATTCGATCCTTTAGGTCTTGCTACATCACCAATCTCCATCCATCTCCTCTTAGTTTTACTTCGATGATTTCTAAGCAGACTCCCCATCCATTTATCAGCAGCAGCAAATTTGTTGCCATTTTTTACTACATCATCAATATTCAATCGATTCTACATCAACCATGTCAGTTAAGACAAAAGAATGATTAGTAACATCACATAATAAGTAAGTAATATGAAAGGAAAGTTTAGTCCACATTTTACCTTGACCCTCTCCCAAGCTCGTTGTTTCTCCATCTTATCTAATTTTCTCCAATCTTCACCATAAAGAGGCAACAAGTCCCTACATGCTTTCCCTATCTCAGATGCTAATTTTGAGGATTGATCTGCCGAAACAGGACGTCCTCCGGATGTAGTAAACTCAACTAGCATTTTTCCCTTTCGCTTCATATTCTCCCGCTCAAGTGCTTCACCACGATATGCACTTCTCTTACCAACAGTTCGTGTTGAGCTCTCAGTTGCTACAATTATAAGAGAATGGTTTTTAACTTGCACACTTTCAATAATTTATTGCATACATTTATAAAGCTTACCAAGAGATTCAGTATTATTAGACGTGTGGCTGTGCTCTTGGGGCCTATCCACTTGACCATTGTTCATTTCTTGTATATTTGGAGCTTCATTCTCTACATTTAATAGGAAAACATAAAATCACATTACATATGTCAATATTCAAAGCTAAATACACAACAAGGATAGTGGGAATTGAATTAGAAATATAAGTATAGAGAGCACTTATATTTGACCATATGAAAATAGGGAAAAATTAGAGACATGCATAACTACACGTACCTAAGCAAAATCGATATTATGTAAGACATTACAGACCAAAGCTAAGTCCATCCAGTGGACTACTCTTGAATACTGCAATGAAAATAATGTAGTCCAAAAAGTTGTTGCAACTTCAAGTAAATATCATGTATAATTAAAGCTTTTAGGACTTCTCTTAACTTCTATGGGTAACCTAGTTGGTTGAACATATATACATGTTTATGTGCGTGCGTTTATCATGTCCTATTTATGATGATGTTCTGGAAGAAGATCTGAGTAGTATAATTTAAGCAAATTCTAGGAGGGATCTGTTGTTAAAGTTGATTTTACTAGTTCTATGGACAAGTGCTTGGAGCATTTCTTTTTCATGTAAGCTATACAACTTTCTAACACATATTGATAATACAAAAGAAACACTGATGTGAACCTTAAAAGAACTAATATATATTGTTTTGAGTAGAAAGAAAATAGAGACACCTTCCAATATTACTTCCATAGATTTTCCAAAAACAGGTAATTGATTTTCCAAACCCATCTTCTACATTTATATGCTAATTTCACCACTTACCTGGAGTGCGGTTTTGATCAGCTGAATTGCTGCCCTGTAAGGATGCATTTGCTGGACTTATGTTGATACCTTGACCATGTGGAGTGTCGTTTCCTGTAGTAGAACACAAAATCAAGTTGAATTACCAGTTTATACTAACTTATTCTACTTTAACGATATGTCCAAATGGAATACCTAAGGCTTCAGAAGGATTAGGTGGCTGGTTGTGTTGTTGTGATTCGTGCATATCATCCCCAAAATGGTGAGAATCCGACTCATCACGAATAGGTAGTCGAGTATCTCGTTTAGTCCTCCCTCCCCTCCTGTGAACATTCCTTCGACCACCAGCCATTACAAACCTAAAAATGAATAAAGGAGGCGTAAGTTAGTCATTAGAAAATAAACAACATAATAGCTTGGCAACACATCATTCAATATACAAAAGCTTATGCTAATATCATCGCCTCAAAAAAAAAGGAAAAAATTGATCTTGCAAGCGTAACTAAGGAGATAAATTTTTTAAAAAGAAAAAAAAACATAACCATTCAATTTGCATCGCTACTGTCATAATCCACCAGCGTCTCATCCATCTCCTCATTCTCATCCTCATCTTCACTGGATTCAATACCGGCATCATGCTCTATATGTGTAGATGCTTGCACTGTTCTTCTAATAACATCCCTATCAACAGTCTCATGACCTACATCAGTTCTCAATAGCACATCAACATCGCAATCGATTACTGGATGCAGCTCATTTCCTCCATCACCATCATCTATGAAATGTTCATCTAAGATCTCATCTGCTAATCGAGCCTCCACATCAGTTAACAAATTTGGACCACCTTCAAGCGAGTCCATATTGTAGATGTGGCGATGCTCAAATTGTTGCACTACACGCCATTCAGTCCCTAGTTTCATGTCCTCTACATAAAATATTTGCTTAGCTTGTGATGCTAGCACGTACGGATCATTTTCATACCACGTACGAGTAATCTTAATGCTTTTAAAGCCATCATCAACTCGAACATGCCGCATGTTAGTGTCCCACCACTTGCACTTAAACAAGATCACGCTTTTGTTTCTAACATAAGTAAACTCATATATATCTGTCAAAACCCCATAAAATTCCATTTTCGTGTCTCCTTCATTTCCCTCTACAAGCACTCCACTATTCTGAGTCTTCTTCCTATCATCAAATTCTGTTGTATGAAATCGCACACCATTGTATATCAATTTGTTGTATCTTTTGAAACAAGAATCGGGTCCTAATGATAATGCATATAACGCACTGATGACCGGGTCACCACTTTCATACAACGCACTCATCTGCAATAATGACAAGCAAAATAGACAATCAGTCCTACTTTGTTAAACTTCCTTCACCTATATCCTAAGTGTATGTGGGCATTGTTAATTATATTTACCTTACTCATAAACCATTGACTAAATTCACTCTTGTGACGCTCATCTATGTCATCACCATTTTGTGACTTAAAATGTCGATATGTTCACTGCAACATAAATTTCACTGTGGTTAAGTAATACACACAAATTTTAATAGTTCACTAACATAGTAAAAATGATCTAATTACAGCCACTTACGCTAAATATGGTTGCATCTCCTGACAATTATTGATAATGTACCATTTGGCGATTTCGACCTCCTCATCTGATAATACCACATATGTGGGTGGAGAAATATAACCAACCCTATTTGTAAAGATGTCCAGCCCACCATCTTCAGAGAATCAAAGTTCCTATCTGGTCGGTTAAATATTGTCTCCAAGTCTTCTAAGTGAAGGGAGCACCAAGTCAAGCACTCATGAACAACATAGGCTTCAGCAATTGAACCTTCCGGATAAGTTCTATTTCGAACAAATTGCTTTAAAGAGCCTAAGTATCTACATAGTACAATTTAAATTAGGGGAGAAAAAATGCAAACATTAAAAAAAAAACATTAAAATAAAGATGTTATGTGTTGTATTCACATTGTACCTTTCAATAGGATACATCCAGCGGTAAGCAACAGGTCCAGCCATTAGGGCCTCTTGAGGTAAGTGGATAGCTAGATGCACCATTACATCGAAAAAGGCAGGTGGAAAGATTAGCTCTAACTTGCACAATATCGTAACAATATCACTCTGCATCTGTTGTAGCTCCTCAACATTCAACATACGTCGGCACAACCTCTCAAAGAAGGTCCCGAGCTCAGATATGGTGGTGGTGACATCTCTAGGCAATAAGCCACGAATACCCACAGGCAATAGCCTTTGAAGCAACACATGGCAATCATGACTCTTCATACCAGAAAGTTTTGAGCATGAGTTGTCTACACACCTCCCTATATGTGATGCATAACCATCGGGTAATCTAATATTCCTTAGAAATTGACAGAATAATTTTCTTTCAGAGTTGCTTAATGCATAACTTGCACATGGCATTAAATACTTGCCATCACCCCGCTTTAATAGATGTAATTCCTTCCGAATACCAAGTTCCTCTAGATCAAGCCTAGCTTTATAAGTGTCTTTTGTTTTTCCATCAATCCTAAGAATTGTGTAGATAATATTCTCACAAATATTCTTCTCAATATGCATGACATCAAGATTATGTCTAAGCTTTAACTTTGACCAATATGGCAATTGAAAGAATATGGACTTCTTAACCCAGTTGAACCCGCCAACATGATGTGCTCTTTTAACTTTCTCTGGATGCTTTCCCATGCCCACATCTACCACTGTACGTAATTGGTGAAGAATGTCTTCACTAGAATATGGTTCGGGAGCTTCACGATTATCACGCATTCCATCAAATTTCAAGCTACGTCTCCACCTATGTTCCTTTGGCAACCACATCCTATGACCAACATAGCCAATCTTGCTATTAAGTCTTATTGATGGTGTTTGATCTTCACATACAGGACAAGCACTGTATCCTTTTGTGCTCCACCCAGACAAATTCCCATACGCTGGAAAGTCATTGATGGTCCACATCAATGCAGCATGCATATTAAAAGAAGACTTGGAGTATGCATCATATGTCCATAGTCCATTGACCCAAAGATCATTCAACTCATCAATCAAAGGTTGCATGTAAACATCGATCTCCTTCCCTGGTGCTTTAGGCCCAGGGATTAACAACGTCATCATGAAATACTCTTTCTTCATGCACATCCATGGTGGTAAGTTGTATGTAAGAAGCACTACTGGCCACATGCTATATGACTGGCTCATGGTACCAAAAGGATTAAAGCCATCACTAGCTAACCCCAACCGCACGTTACGACTATCCTTTGCAAAGTCTGGAAATTCATTATCAAAATTAATCCAAGATTGCCCATCAGCTGGATGGCTCATAATGTTTTCTTGTCTCTTATGTTCATCTTTATGCCAACGCATTTTTTGAGCAACCTTAGGATTCATGAAAAGGCGTTGCAACCTTGGTTTTACAGGAAAGTACCGTAGAATCTTATGAGGAATGGGCTTTCTAGACCCTCCAGACATCTTATACCTAGAAGTACCACAAGTAGGGCAACTGGTAAGATGCTTGTTCGTACCCCAGAATAAGCAACAATCATATTTACATGCATGAATACTGTGGTAACCCATACCCAACCCTCTTAAGTACTTGTTTGCATGATAGTATGAAGTGGGAAGAGACTCTCCATTAGGTACCACATCACGCAAAAGTTGTAGAAGCATGTCGAACGACTTGTTAGTCCACTTATTGTATACTTTCAAGTGGAGAAGCTTCACTATGAAGGAGAATTTAGAGAACTTACAACCCGGATAAAGCTTTTGTTGTGAGTCAGCTTTTAAACCACTTAAAAAATCTGTTGGAATTTCGAAGCCATCTCGGAGACTTGCATCTTCCTCTTGATTCGTAGCAAATGCCCCTAAATCTTCAAGCATTTCGTCAAGCCCGTCAATGTCATCATCATTTACAACATTGTACTCCACCTCATCATATATCATTTCACTCTCCATATGACGAATTCTACCACGCGGTCCACTAGGCAATTCAATAGTCGGCTCCTCACCATGATATATCCAACACTTATAAGTTATGTCTATCCCATCAACAAGCAAGTGTGCTCTAATCACATTCACGGTGTACAAGTTGTTATTTAAACACCTCCTGCATGGACAATTTAACTCCGTGTTTCCTCCATACTTCAATTGCATGTATGCAATGAAAAATTCTACACCTCGTTGATACTCTTCACTTCCAATGTCGCAATTCATCCAATTCTTATCCATGTGTATTCTAAGAAAAGCCATAGAAAGAAAGAATTACAACACAAACTAAATATATCAGTAGATTAAAAAGAGAAAGAAAAGGAAAAGGACGAATGAAATAATCTTAAATATACATAAGGTTTTTAATGTTGTTTTTAGTAAGGGTGAAATCAATGCAAATGGATTGAAATCAATGGAAATTGTAGGTTTGGTTTCGCAAAATAAGACGGAAATGAACGAAAATCAGCCAATATCTGTTGACATTCCATGCCCAGTTCATTTCTCTATAAAAATAGACAGAAAAAGCGATGGAAAACAGAATAAAATGACAAACATACCCATAATAATACAATTACTGTTAAAATTTTTTGAATATTTTAGTCTATTCACAACAAGCTTCCATCTTAGTTCATTCCATTTCTATCATAACAATCCAAAAAATATAAATTTTATATTTTGTGTGCATCTATTTAATTTCTTACTTATTTCTCAAATGTATCATATAATTAAACGAAACGGTGAATAATTGTTAGTTTGTTCCTGTATTTTTTTTACCATTTCAAGGCTCAAAAGCATAATTAAATGGCCAATGATTCACATGCAGTAGAAGATGATTCCATGTAGTAGAAGATGATTCCATGCAGTAGAAGATTACGTGATAAGAAAAATTATCATCCCTCATCTATTTTCGTTTAAATATAAGCTTAACACTCGGTTATTGGTAAACCTTAATAGAGATACCAATATATGTGTGTGCGTGCATACTATTATACATTTGAATATCATTTTTAATAACTCCAAACCAAATAATCGTATATTAAACGTAAATAATCAGACCAACTTAAAATAAATATATGAAAGAAAGGAAAAGAAAAGGAAAGAAAAAGAAAGAAAATCTTGCCTAATATCTTCTTCCAACTTAATATGGTTAAAAATCTTATTGAACATAAATCATCATATTATACGTCAATTAGGAATAGGTTCGTACAGAATATGAAAACACTTATATGACCTATATATATCTTCACCAAATAAAGAAGATGTATCATTATTCATCAAAATTTTCTTTTTCTGCATTTTTTTTTATGTACGTATTTTTACTCTTGTATGTGCATGTCGAAAGTGGAGGAGATAAAATCAGACTAATTAAACAAACATGCTGAAATAATTAAAAGTAATAATATGGTGTTGTGTTTATTTTTTATCTCCCAGAATTCTCGAATCAAACAACATATTAAATTATAGAAGTTTTATTTAATCATATATAGAGAAGATCAGTACGTACTTATTAAGGATATGACCTTTTTTTTACCCAAATTATTGTGCAGTCAGTGTAACCAGGTACTGGTGATCCAATTGCCTATAGTGTGTGTGTGGATATATGTTATGGCAATTTTTCCTTTTATCTTTTTGGAAAATATGTGTTTTATAGTATATAAGCCAACATGATATCTCCTTTATCACTTTCAACATATTTTCCATATCAAAAAACGTAAAAGAAGAAGAAGAAACAACCAAATTTGAAGTTTTGTTGTTAAATTATATTAACATAATGCACTTGGTAAGTAAAGCATATAAAGCTTAATTTCATCTTTCCATACATGCCAAGGTTATTGACCCTTCTTTTCCTTTACTAAAAAGCTTAAGAAAGAAAGAACCTTGTTCCTCATAACTTACTTCTGCAATAGATATTCATGTACTTTACATGACAAAAAAGATCTTTGTTAGTGCCCTATCAACATAAAGGCAAGTGCACACACTAAATCAAACAGAAATAAGAAAATGAGATGAATCTTCTGTTTCATAAGGAGAAAAAAAAGTTTGATATAAGATTACGGATAAACCACTACATTTTCATAAGTAGACCAATAAAGCAATAAAACCCATTTATGCATGAGAGATGAGACTGTTGAATCAATATATGCATCTCATTGTTCTACTTGTAAAAAAAAATTAAGGAAAAAAACTACATATATGTAGGTTGTACCTTGAGCACCTAAGTATTTTTTCATATCTCCATACTTTACTCGCATGTTGTAGAGAAACCGGGTGAAGAAAGAAATAAAACTGGAAAAAAAAAACAGATTTGGCACGATGTAAAAATTATATGATTAGAAAATTACTTTAAACAATGGGAACAATGATTTTATAGTTTAATATATGTGAAATACACTATAAATGGACCACCTGCTGTCTTTAACTGATTTCTAAATCTCTTTCCTAACCATTATTGGTGAAGAGATAATTGAATGATATTATTAATGGCTTGGAGGGAAACGAAAATCAGAAAAATCATTCAATCTGTTTAACATTTTCCAAAACGATGTGATGCACAAACAGCTTAAATTATAGGCTACCGTCCGACTTGCATTAAAACAAAGCTTCATTCTGCTTTGTTCTATTTGAAAATGAGCTTTCAAACCATCAATTGCCAAATAAAACGTGCTTTTAAATTGTTAAATACACACTCCACATAAATATCCACAGCTCTGAAGCTTGATATCAAATGGGGCTAAATTGTATATGGAGCAACATATTTGGGTGAATTTGTTATTAAAAAAAATTAATAGAAAAAAATTATCAAATCTCATAGCTTTTCATGCTAATTAGAAGATAATATAATCGGATTGTGGCGGCTTTATCTAAAATATCCACACAACAAAAGCGAAAGGAAGATCAAGAAGAGACGACCCCATGTATTATCATCCAACCTCAACAAGCACACACACTTACACACACTTGGCCTTAGCCCTAGAATCCTAATTCTAGATTTCTCCAAGGTTCCCTTTAGGAACTGTTGCACCAAGGATTCATCAAAAACCAAACATATTTTCTAATCTTCCAATTTTTGCAAATCCATAACAATCCTAGACTAGACACATACCAAAACTCATTAAAAAAACCATACCAACATCCTACCCATCAAGCCATAATATAACATCTCCATTTTGGGTACCAGTTTAACTGTAAGACCTTGTTTGATTCTATGCAGTTTTATATTTATTGATTAATAGTTACAATTAGGATAGGCAAATTAGAACTGACAATTTTTTTCATGGTCATCTCCTTTCAATTACCAGGTTTTAGCAATAATTCAAATTAACTAAAAACTCTAACTGATAGTGATTATATCATACAACTCTATTTGGTAGCAAAGTTTTACCTTTATAGCCAAGAAATTGGAAGTGATGAGAGAACAATTGGGAGAAAGAACCAAGTATGTTGTAGGGGCCGGTAAAAGCCACGAGACACAAATGTGTTTCTATGCTTCAGTTAACAGTCACTGACAAAGAGAAAGGTAAGACAAAAGAAAACATCATGTTTAGTAACGGGGAAAAAAATCATTAAAAAATTGTTCTAGTAGCTAGTAAAAGTCAAGAGACGGAAATATATAATATAATGTTGTGAAAGGAGACTGGCCTTCTTTGTTTATTTATTTATTTATTAATTCCTTTATGGTTTTATAAAATTAGTGTGGATCGTCACTATCATGGTTAAGTCTGCCTAGTGCAAATATAAGAGGGAATTAGAAATTAGATTGCATGATATGAAAACAAGTATAAAACTGCAGATGGATAATAAAATAATTTGTTAGTGAAATATATAGGTCATGAGCTTGAAACTAAGTCCAATATGTCATAAAAAAATAATCAATGAATAAATAACCAAATATTTTAATAGTAGGAATTAGCCAAACACAATGAATCCTCTATAAATTGAGCATTTGCACGCTGGAAAATCAATTATTGGTTTTGTCAAAAAAAATAAAAATAAAAACAGGACATTTTATATAAGACATTACCTAAACACCATGATCCAATTGATTCCTTGCAAATGCAATGTCAACATCCGAAACCAGATGTAAAACTATAAAGGATATAATGGGTTTTCCTCGTGTTGCAATACACTAGTTACAAACTGAGAATCCAACTATATTTTCTCTGTCTTCAACTCATGAACAAGCAATATAAACACTATTGTAGGATTTGAGCTTAGTATTACAACTATACAACAATGCAGTTCAGAAAATCCTACTCCAAATAATAGGCAAGAATATTTGTTATAATATCAACATAAAGTACATAAACATTTTATGCAAAACAAACACAAAGTGCAGCAAAAGATTTAGATTTATATTGCTAAATGAACCAGCAAGCTTGATAGTGTCTAAATCATCTGTTGTTTCCTGAATTAAAAGATGAACAAAACATTGTACACCAGCAAATGATATATACAATTAAACAAGGACGCATGACTCATAACTAATGGAGTGTAGCAATGACTCACTATGCTAGGGATTCAAGTGTGATGGATGTAGTGGAAGATGTTGCAATCGAGACCTGCCGAGGAACATATAGTCAACAAAAACAGTAATTGTTGCAAAATCAAAACTTCAATCCATCAACATTATGGGCCAAAAAAATATAAAAAATAAAGTATAGACAAATGAACCAATTCTTCTTGTTTGCCTTTGCTTTTGCTTAGCTGGATCTTATTCGCACAGACAGCTTGGATGTTGATTTATGTAGAGGTGAGTGTTGGGTCTAGAGAAGAAGGAAAAGAATAGTAAGAGACAAAGGATATATATATATATATATATATAGAAACACAAATATGGACTTTATTAGAATTAGTATATTTATACATATATGGTAGGCAATGAAACACTACAATGTGTGTGCACACTAAATAATAGTACTATAGAAACTGGCAAAATGCATTACCTAACATGGATATGAGGAATAAAAACTAAAAGAGAAGCAAGTTTGTGCAATGTAATGAAACATTCCTAAAATATCACACTGGCAAGTAAATGTAAAAGCATGAAATGGAGTCACTTCAGCTGGGATTTGAGGAACACAAACTGTACATGAGGAAAATGGGGAAAAAAAAACTTGTAACCGCTAGAAGCCCCACTTCAAAATGTACAAGCCATTCATTTAAGTGTAGCAAATTTACTAAACAAAAACCACTTAGTTTAGGAATTGAGAATATCCCATATCAAAACAAAGCTTGTGCGCCTAAAAAAGAGTGTATGATTTTTGCATGGGTGACAATGAAACTACATGGAGCCAGTTTTGTCAGTGGAAGTATAAGAAAAAATAAGTCTTTTAAACATGAAAAGGTAAAGCTACATGATTCTTTTTAAAAAATCCGAAAGGGAAAGTGTGCAAGTACCAAAGTAGTTTAAATTGCCTTTGCCATTTGGATGATTTGGAATGATCGAAATTGTTTGATTCATGAAAATTTAATCCCTGCATCATAATATAATTCCATTCAACGTGGCTTCAACTACAATTCCATTCAAACAGTAACCAACTAGCAACTATAACATGGACATACCAAGTTAATGAAGTCATGAATGCTAACTAAATGAAGCAACTGCAGACTATCAAAAAGGGGTGGCTCCAACCACGATGCTAACTTGGTGTAGTAGTCCTAAATTCCAAACTAAACTGGGATGAGATACTTACATATATGTAATGAAATTAACTAGTTCTTTCAACCACTGAGAAACCATGCTTTAAAACATAAAAAGAATGCATGTTTGAAATAGCTTAAAGCTGTAAGAGACTAGAAAATACATGTTGATGCACCAAGAAGCCCAAAGAAAACAAAGGAAAAATGAAAAACCTTCCCCTGTTTTTTGTAAATTTCAAAATGGGGGTGTTTAAATTCCTGCAATTCTCTCATCAGCCTACAGATCATTATCAATAATGTGGACACAATAGACAAGATTAACAATCCATCTTTTCTTTTTTGGGAAAAGTTTCGCATACATAAGCTTGTGGTCTTACAAAAATTTTTTCCTAGAAATAAAAACCTTTAAAATATGACCTATGTCTCACTAGAAAAATTAATAAATCTAAAACAGGGGCCTAACAAGAGAACCACTTTGGGATCCATATCATATTGGACTACAACATACATCTAGTGACTGGTAGAAACTATAACTCACACTATCAAAAATGTGTGATTTAAATCATACAAATTCATAATTCACTCATATTTAGATGAAGCAAAGGAAAAAAAAAGGCAAAAGCATCAACCATTTTAGATTCAGATTCTGCTACAACTTAAATAAATAAATAAATACCAACTAGATTCAAAAGAAGAAAAAAATAGAGTGATATCTTACTACTCCAAGTGTATGCATCGGTGTTGCAAAAAGCGGTGAAGAGGATCTTAACCCTTGCCTTACTAGCTTGATATTTATACTTAAGCCTAACCTCATCATTTGTTTGTTTTGTTATTACCCTACTTAAATTGGATGCAGTGGTATGTTGAAAAATTTTTGCTTGCTGTTTGGTTAACAGATTGAGGGTGTGACGGTTTCTTATTCTTTAAAATCAATATTTGCAATTGCAGATAATTGAAGAAAATCATTCATCTTTTCTTGTTGTAAATGCTCAGCTCTTTTCCTTTCATTATAATTATTATTAATTTGAGGACATCATGAAATCTAATGCGATTGCATTAGTGCTCATTAACAATTTACCACTGGTTTTTTTGTTTTTTGGTTAGAGGAATTTAACACATACATGCAACCAAAAGAACACAAATAACAATTGGATAATTTGACACACAAATATAACCCCATGACAAAGTAGAATACCACTCTGATACTAATACTACACTATACACACTATAAAAACTAAATGTTCGCCAAAAAAAAAAGTACAACAGGGCAAGCAAATATATTGTAATCAAACATATAATAGGATCACCATGTAATGTGAAATATTCATCTTTAAATCTCGATTAAAAATTTATTAAATAAATTCCAATATCCAAAACCCAAAATCAAAAAACAAAAACAGAACAAAGTAAAACACCAAATTCCAAAACAATTGAAGAAATCTGCATCAAATGTAATATTGCAAAGAATAACATGGTCCAAAATCAGGAATCTTCCACTGTTCAGCCACATGCTCCAAACAACCCGCCTCCATGAAGCCAACTCAAGCACTTAAACACAACAAATCCAACCAATGAAGAGGTCAGACAAGAGTAATAAAATTTGGAATCACAACAGGATTTAAGAAAGATTCCAGCTGTGAAAATGAAAACTAAGAGAACCAAGTAATAGCAGACCAAAAGAGAATAGAACGCAAGGACAAACCCAATGGAACAAGTAAAAAAAGTATTCATTCAAGAGAAAAAAATCAATAATACTAACACATGACTTTTATATACCGATAAAATGAAAATATCTGAATAATTTTACAAAAACTATACATTATTGTTGACATTTTTTTTGTTTCTAGAAAAGAAAGTAAAGCATCTAGGGCATACAACTTGAATGTATTTGTAGCTATTTCTTACGGTATCACAAGAATCTTGTTTTTAACAGTAGAAGGCAGGGGAGGAACCCCATTCGTGTCCTTGTCCTCCTCTAAGGAAAAAACACATTGATGGTGATAAACTAAGTTATAAACCAAAAAAATCCACATATGATAGATCAATTGAAAGGTTTATATCTACATCTCAAGCTATCAAGTGAAAACAGAATACATGTTTCTTAAGAAAACAGGTAAAACAAGAATAACACTTACAGGGGAAAGAGGGTATAACTTAAAAATTTGAATTTAGAAAAAAAAATCTTAAAAAAAAAAAAACTCGTGAGGCTTCATACCTGACTTCAATGAGGACTTAGCACCCAAATACGCCTTCAAATCAGCGAACAAGTAAACTTCTAAAATTAAGCTTCCATGTATGATCCTGTTTTTTTTTAACAAGTACCAAGCACTTAATAAGAATCTAATATTAATACTTTATCATTCTAAAATTAATTTTATACCTGTAGAGGAGGGGGGAGGAAGTGAGTTAGAACATTATAATCAAAAGTGGTTATGCTATTCCCTCCCTAATTTTGGCCCTCAAGGACAAAATGACCCCTCAATCCATCCACAACGATGCGAAACTGCACAATAAAGTAAATAATTAACCTTGCTGTCAGCAAACTTTAGGAACATTAATTTATTATTGCCTAAAAAATTAGGCATTGAATGAAAAGATATAATGATTTGGATTATAATTGAGGGCCCCTTGCAATATAAGAAGTCATGCTCTATTGCTCCGGAGGTATTTATGTGCTCTATGCTATATCGTGGGTCTAGCTTATGCTGTAGATCTCAAAAAATGAGCAAGGGTTCCTCAATGAGTATCTAAAAAATTAATTAAGAATATAAAGGGATAGTAAAATAGTATAGTAAGTGATATTTAACCATTGTAAAGCTAGCAAAATAGTATAGTAAGTGTAACATCAAAATTATGTGGAACTCTTCATTCAAGAGAGAAGCTAATAATATGATGAAATTTGTAACATATATCAGGGAACACAAGTGCAAAAAATGACAAAAAAGCTGGAAAAACAAGTCCAAAACAGTGTGTTTGAATTTTTAAACTCTTAAATAGTTTGATAATTTACTTACTATGTAGATCTTGCCAAAGTCTCCAAATAAGGCAGCAAGGTAGTCTCAAGTTTATCAAAACTTTGAGTAAATATATCTTTGATGAAGGAATGACTTCCTTACAAAAAGTTTGTATTAAAAAAAAAGCAAAAAGAAAAGGGAAAAAAAGCATGAGGCATATTACATCAAAACAGACAATAACATAAGCAATTCCGACCTCCATAACAAAGGTGCAACTCCATGTATATATAGCCAACCAAACCATGGTAATGCAATGGCTTTGGGTATAAAAAGGTTCATTAATAAATAGCTAATTTCAAACAGTGACCAAGCAGCAACTATAACATGGACAAACCAAGTTACATGAGGTGATGAATGCTAACTAAATTAAGCAACTGTAGAGTATCGAAAAGGAGCAGCTCCAACCATGATGCCAACTTGGTGTAGTAGTCCTAAATTCCACACTAAGCTATTACATAGTAGGCCAAAATGGCCACACGCTAGCTAAACCAATCCTTAGCAGGACACAATCAAACCTAATAACCACTACATGCTAATTGATATGTTTTTATTCCTCTATTATAAATATATATTTTAAGACAAAACAATAGCTTCTTGTTGAATGCATTCAAGCTGTGCCTCAGGAAACCGGGAAGGGAAAGGTTGGGTCAGTTCAAGTCCCACTTGCTGATGCAAAACTGGGATGAGATACTTACATATATGTAATGAAATTAACTAGCTCTATCAACCACTAAGAAACCATGCTTCAAAACATAAAAGAGTGCATGTTTGAAATAGCTTGAAGCTATAAGAGACTAGAAAATACATGCTGATGCACAAAGAAGCCTAAAGAAAAAAAAGGAAAAATAAAAAACCATCCCCTGTTTTTTAATTATGTGAATCTTTAGAGGAAAAATGCAGCAGGAAATTGAAAAAGAAAATCTATCTTAGGCATAGCAGTGAAAAAATCCATGCAGGTATAGGACACTTGCCTACATAAGTTCATTAAAAAAAAAGTGAAAAAAATCTATCATAGGCATAGATCACCTCACATACGCTCATGATTCGTCACCACACCCAAAAAAAAAGTGTCAAAGCCAACTAGTGAAATTTCATTTTATAAAAGAACATACAGCAAGTTTGAAATGGTAAAATGAATGTGAAGCTATTTAGATGAGACAAAGTTGAGGTAATAGCAATTGGAAAATTAGTGTAATATTCTACAAAAATTATGCAGGCAGAACTGCAGTAATGCAAAATCATATGTTACATATCTTCATCATCTACAAAGCTAGAAATGTGATTAAATGCCTCTTGCAATGGAATATATGTGAAACAGAGATTTTGATTTCATTCACTGGGTATGTAAAAGGGAAGGTTGGCTCAATTGTTTCCTGAAGAACTATGCATTAAGATAAGGTTCAAAACATCAGAAAAAAGTATAAGAAAAAGAGAGGGAAGGTTGGGATGCAGACTCTAGCTATTAATCTATTGCGTTGATCAACAAGGTGACATAACAAAAGCTCCTAAAATGGAAACACAAACATACCTTTCTTGCAAATATGCCTTAACCAATGAAGGATTCAACTCAATTGCCTTGCTTGAATCCGAGACAGCTTCTGCTCAAATTTAAATAAATGCCAGAGCAAATTTATATTAGCATAGCCACCAAAAGAGAAAACGAGAGACATGAATGCTCTATATTTAAACTACCAAAGAACTTTTCTTTTCTTTTTCTTTTTCTTTTTTTTTTTTGTCTTTTTGCAAATATTATCATTCAGCAAAAAAATCCAATTACTATGAGCACAAAAATCCAATTAGTCTTACATTCATACCTACGCAATCCAAGACACCATCTTAGCATTAGATAAAAATCGAACATGAACCTAGTATAGATGGTGTGCTTATCTTACAAAGACATGAGAAGTAATAAAAACTATGGAACTATATACTTGAGCCGTAGCTATTTTAGAAGGGTAAAGGAGAAATAATGGAAACACAATAAGACTGATTCTTCGAGCAGCCACATGTCTTATACATGTAATCACTCAAAAGTTTTTTTTTTTTTTTGTGATTTCAAGTTTTGAAAATTAATACAAAAATGGAATATATGGTCCTTGATTGATTCATTAAGTAAATACTGAGCTTTTGATGAATAATCAGTACCTCACAATAGAATTTACTACTTTCTTAAAAAAATAAAATGGCATTTTCAACTTAAAAATAGGTTAAAACATGCCCAGGTATTTAGCTAAAGGGGCACATCAACCATACGATGAACTACCATTATATGCATGTATATTTTTTTTTTTTTTTTATGTATACACATATATATACAAACACATATGTATGTACAAAGGACAGAAAAAAATAAAGCGTATTAGCTGAAGGAAAACTCAACAAACATCTCCTTAGACCTTGGTATAATGATAGCTACTTTAGACACATCTATTTCACTGAAAAACGCTTTGGAACTTCCAAAAAGAAGTCAAGACATGAACTTTTTACCAGTCCCTTATAAACCATGACCGGTTTTCTTTCCTATAGCCCACAAAAATCCAGAACGAGTACAAATATGATGATGACGAACCCAAAATTAAAAAAAAAAAAAAAGAGCAGCAACATGAAATCACCCAAATGAAGAAAAACTCAATACAAGATTCAAAAAAATTAGACACAGTTTCAAGAATTGCATTAAATGTACAAATCCATAGACCAAGAGATTATGTGATCCAATAGACTAATTATAATACTTTTATTTTTCAAGGTAAAAGAAGGAATGACAAGATTCCCAACCACTATATAATTAAATAGTTGAAAGCACTTAAAGATCACCAACTTCATGCAAATGTTGAGCTTTCTCTACATTGTGAGGATGCCTTGTAAAACTGATGGCCTGGCTTCTCTTTAATGCCTTGAATTGTCACAACTTTCCCTTTCAAACTTAATAGTGTGCTCCCATTAGGTCCTAACGTCTTTAGCTGACAAACTTGCAATACTACCCTGAAACAATGAAGAGGTAGTCAACATAGTTACAAGATTATAATTTGAGTATTAGGTTCAATGAAATGATACTAGATCCATTTTATGTCGACGAGTTGCTGTCCTGTTATAGGAATAGAATATAAGTTAAGGTTAAACATGATGGCAGTGAAGCCAAAGAACAAAACAGTATCAATTAATTAACAGAGCAAATTGTTGTTTCGTTTTGTGAACACACTTTTGGTCCAATTGCAGATTACATAATCAAATCCATCTCAGTTTCTGATCAAAACTTGATAAATCCAAGATTAGTTAGAAAAAACCAAAAAAAAAAAAATTCATTTTCTAACCATAACTTGACAAAAGGGTATATAAGAAAGGAAATTTCTCATCAAATTAATGTACAAGGAAATTCAATAAGAAAACTTATGAAGAAAAGTTTGCAAACAAGGATATCCTACATAGGAATAGCATTTAACAACAAAGACAATTCATTTAACTGTTGTTGACACCATTACATAAAAAAACAAGGGATTCTAAAAATGAAAAATCTTTGGTTGTGGTTATGTGTAATCAACACAAAACCTACCACATGCTAAGTGAAAAAATTGCAGTTTTCTTTTTGGTCTAAAATATAACCCAAGGCTATAAAAGTGGAAAATCACTAAAACAGAAACTCATGTCCTTATAAATCACCCCGGTTGTTTTATATCTAAGACAATGATGTAGAAACGTAGTATGTTTACACTTTCTGTACTAAATAGATCTGTTTAATTCAATAACTATGATTCTAAGATACAATGCCCTTTGTTTGTTACCTAAAAGAACTTAGCATTTTAGATCAAAAGATTGTGGATCTAAAACTTAACATGGCATGCTGAAGCCTTAAGAGGCATCCTAGTTATCAACTTCTCTAGAAGCAGAAGCACCCCTAGTACAACAGACATTGGGAAGTCACCATGGCAACCACCTCTGTATTCATCCATTGGATTTGAAGGTGTAATTCACATTACCAAGAATTAGAAAAAGATGCCTAGAGTAGAGATCGCTATTTAAAAACCACAAGAAGCAGAAATTTCATAAATATTTTGCTTTCCACACTTGTAGGTACAATTTGAGAAGCGAAAGTTTAAAGCATGCCATGAAAAAAATGACAACAGCAAACAGAGATCTTGAACATTGCAAAATTGAAATTGATATATATTAACTAAAAGAAAATCATAGTTTCTTTGATCCAGTGAACTCAGTAGTGTAAGGAAAGCATAAGTACCTAGCTACCTTTCTCAAACCCTGTATCTATGCATAATCTGGACTACCATATTAGAAAAGTCCTCAAGCAATACCGATATAGTATATCTCGTGGTAGCAAAAAAAAAAAAACTTTTTAGCACTTGACTTCCTTCAGCCCGTACGCAAGGTATAGGAAGCTCTTGCATGTGCAGCCGAATCATTACGGATGCTAAAAAAGATAGTTCTCATTACAAATCCAAAACAAAACCATCATTAAACTAGACATAAGAATAAATCACGACACTGGACTTAAGACTATCATCAAACACATTCACGACTCGAATGAACTTTAAACACATCAAAATATCACCATCAACAACCATAAATCATACACAATTAAAGAAAAACCCTAAGCGACCTAATCGGTGTATGGCATTTCCAAATCGTATAGGTAAAAAACCTAAATCGTACACGAAAAAAAATTAGTCATAACCCTTGAACACAAGCCCTAATCAAAGTGTGGCTTTTCCATAATAGAGGAACATAGAAGTGTAGGACGAACTAAATAAAAAAAAATGTAGAAACAAACCTAGGTTATATGTCCGTACTGATGAAGGATTAACCACTACGTTGTTGAAGATTTCCAACAATCTTCTCCACTCAACTACCCATGAAGGAATGGGTACGACGGACCACTAATCGCCGGAGGTAGAATCGACGGACTACTGTCGGAGATGATAGAGATTCGTCGAGCGTATGTACCGTGTGAGAGAAATGAGAGTGTACTATGAGGCCGTGAGGGTGTTAGAGAAAAAACGAATTCCTTTTCTTTGTTTTTTCCTTCGCTCCACTGTTTTGCATTGGCGCGGGACTTCTAGATATTTCCATTTTCCAATTTTTTTTAAGGATTGGTAACGGTTAATATAAAAAGATGTTACGAAAAAAATTTGTGCTCCATAAACGTAACCAATAGTATACTTTAGTTGATGAAGTTAAATTATTAAGATGGGCGACGTTTGCAATTTTTGCAAACGTCGCCCAATATCAAAATTCCTGTAGTGAACTCTGAATCGCACATATAATATACCGATTTCTACCTGCTCGAAAAGATCTATCCATTTCCAAAATTATTTTCAACAAACAAAGCCATAGAGGCCCCGAATCGGTGGCGACAAAATTCACCACAGATTTTTCCAACACAAAACAACTCTGATTCAAGGAATCAAAATTTGTTTGATAAATAATTAGTTATCTATATAGTTGAAAATTTCTCTTTTTATGGTTACTTAGCTCATATTTATTCATGCTCAAGTGTTTGTTGTCCATTTATTTTACCCAAGTAAAATTATGTCGGTTTTGGAGTTTTTAGAAAAATATAGTTTATAAGAATTTCATGTTTGTAAATTCCTTGAAATGAATATTTTATTTCTTTTATTTTTCAAAAATGTTTTATGTTGGCATATATATTATATATATATTTCTAAGTAACCTTATTGAAAATAATTTTTCATCCTTCTAAGTTTTCTATACTATTTTGGGAGTTTTTAGAAAATACATTATTCTTCCTATTTATTTTTCTTATACAAGTTCTTTTATCTATTTGTTTGCAAAGATCTTTGTCTTTTAAAGACTTTTTCTTGAAAAATTCCTCCTTCTTTTATTATGTTATCTTTTTCATAAAAATTCATTTGTATCTACAATTATTTTCTTTTGGAAAAACAAAGTGGAATATTAAAGGTTTTAAGAAGCTTTTGATGACAAAAGAAGTCTCAAAAATTTTTTTGTGAGTTCTTTTTGTAACTTAAAGAGTTAACTTTATTTTTGTTTAAACCATAGATCTAATACTTTACATAAACTTATTTTTAAGTGTCACAATCTCCCTTTTTGTCAATTCATTTTTTTTTGAACTTGAAACTTTGGACAACAATTTAACTGAACATGAATTATAATAGCAAGCAAAATAACATAAGTAATAAAGTCAAGTATTGGAATCTTAGCTTTTTCAAGGCTCCAGAGACTAAGAAGTAGACTAGTCCCAAAATAAAATAAAATGAAAGAAAGAAAAACTTGTTTTGACTTGATGAGGACAAGTCTAAGACTAGAGACTAGTCTTAAAATAACAAGGAATGAAAAAATAAATTGCTTTGCATGAAGTAAATAAATTGCAAGTGAGCTTATATGCTCTAAAGAATATGTACATATATATAGATAATAATACTTAGATATATTAACAATAATATGAGCAAAAATAATAACATAAACATAAATAGATTTTCATGAACAAGAACAATACATGAACATAATGTAGCTTCCATAACTTGTAGTCCTTGGAAACTCACATTATGGTCATGTAAAGTTACGTGACATGAAGAAGAAGAAAATAAAAGAAGGTAGTTACCTAAAGAAGGTTTTGGTAGTAGTATGTGGTTATGGGTTTTTGTTATAGGTAGAAGTTGTTTTGGGGTTATTTTGAGAGAGTTTTGGGATGGTATTTTGAGAGAGTTTTGAGAGGAAAAATTGAGAGAGTTTTGATAAGAAATTTGTGGGTAGTGAATGTGTGAAAGAAGTGAAAGAGGAGGGGGTATTTATAGGAAAATGTGGAGTGAATTATGTGTGATTAAAATAAAAGAAAAATAAAACAAATTGAGGGTTGTATGGGGAGAGGGGGTGCCGGCCACATGCATGGGAGGTGGAGTGATTTATTTTTCTTTGACTTTTTGTTAAATAAAATATGTAATATGTAAGGTAGATGTGAAATAAAGTTATGAGAAAGGTAAAAAGTAAGGATTATAGGTTATGGAGTGTGTAAGAAAAAGTAGAGATAAAAGAATAGTGTAGAATAGTAATAAATAGTGTAATGTAAGATAGATATGACTAATAAAGTGCCGATAGTAAGAAAATACGCATATAAATGCGATATCTGTTATTTGTACTCACCGAAAAATTATGAAACTGATATTTTTGGAAAACTTATATTTTTACGAGTCTAACGGTGTATTCAGAATAATTTTTCTATTCCGAGCTCCCAGACACGTTTTTCGATAACTATGTCCAATTAGATTCAAATGACATCCGAAATTCGTAAAACTGATATTTTTATATAACCTATAGCTATTACGAATTATTCTAGCTAATTATTCCAACTTCATTTTCCAGGGCCAAAGAAAACGGCAATGCCGGACTTAGTCGGTTATGGTAAACTAGGGTTTTATTGACCTTTAGGGTTTCGTTTGACTTCCGGTTTAGGGTTTTACGCTAAACCGATTCCAAAAATTTGGGGGTTTACAGATTTTGTACCAATAATGCCTGTTTCATTCATTGAATTCCAACATTTTCCATCCCAAAATATCTCAAAAGAGATATGACCGTTCCTTCATCACAATATCAAAAAGAGATGATATCCAGTTAAAAGAAATAATAAAATTCAAACAAATGATATGAGTCTTGCAGATTTACAATAGAAATAATCTCATGTAATTAGATTTCCTAAAAAAAATATCAATAAAGTTAGAAATCTAGCAGCTTCTCCTCTTCATGAGCTACTCTCCTCTTCATCTAAATCATCCTCATTACTCTAGCTTCCTCTTTGATCCAATTCACTCTCCTCAACTGCTTCTTTCGAATCTTCTTCTCTCCCACCCTCCTCTTCATCACCCTCATCGACAGATTTAGATTCGGTACCCTCTTTAGTTTCATCTCCTTCTTCTTCTTTTTCTTCTTCCCCTTCACAAGAAGAGAGGATTACTCCTCAAGCAAGTGTTGTTGTATCAAGAGGAAAGGGTTCAAGTGGTGGTAAGAGTAAAGCAAGAGCCTACCTTGATTCACCTTCCTCCCTTGGAGCTCTTGTTTTCCTAGGAGGACTGCCACATAAGCAAGCTAGAATAGCGGTACCAAAGTGATTAGCCATGTTCTTCAACAATTTAATCATTCCATTTTTCTTTTTCATTATGGTATCCTGATTCCCCCTTAGCTCTTCTATGTTCCTCTCTAATTGAGCTAAATTCCCTATAGAAAAGTAGGTTGTATCATGAAGGGTTACTCAGAGCCTGGAGCTTCTACATCAAAACCTTTGACACTTAACTTTGTAGTGTTCCACTAACTAAAAGGATCTTTAGGAAGGGGTTTTGGTTTAGGTCCCACATATGTTGGACCTCTAGACTCTGTCTAATACTGTAGATTTTTCAAAATTCGAGTAATCATCCCCCTTATATAGATGCCTTACTGATGTTTGGTGGCGAATGACAGTAGCCACCAATACTCCCACATTTACCTTGTATTGTTGTGTCACATTATAGAGAGGAAAGATGTCTCTTTCTCCAATTATGCTAGAACTCTCCATTTTTGTATTTCGATTATGAACTTGTAGATAGTGGAACACTCAATGGCTTGTTAGATTTAGTGATGAAGACTTTGATATGCTAGCCTCAAAATTTTGGGCTTAGGTTAGAGAATTCCACACGTAAGTTGAAGTAACCCTAGTAGGAAGGTCAACTGGTAAATTTTTTAATTTGGGGTTGTTTAACTCCTATTTTGTATACAATTCCATAGCCCTTACAAATTTCTTCATGCTCACAGTGTGATACCCTTCAAATGCATAAAATGTAACTTCATTAGTCATTTTAGCAGCACGAGTTTGATTTCATGTTTTAAAGGAGGCTAAAAAGACTAATGTTGTTTCCTTGTAGGAGTTCTCCTCCAAACTAAATAACCTAAGCCAAGCGTCATCTCTCATCAGCCTCCTTATTGCAAGAACCAACCATATTCATCCAATCGTTCCCAATCCAATATAGAATGGGGTTTAAACACCTTTATCCTAACAAACTCTTGATATCAAGTTCAATCCTCTCCTTTCAAACCAATCAAAACTCTTAACTGTATGCTAGAACTAGGTTTCTTTGTTTCCTTGCTAAGTCTTGGTTGCTTTTTTCCTTTTTTTTTTCCTGCTTAGAAACCATATGCAAAGACAATACAAAGCATTCATCCTTTGAAAAGAAAAATCAAGTATAATCACGAAACAAACAACATTTATTCCTAAGAGCTTCTAAAATATTATGTTCATGTATATAACAATTTCCACAAGAATCCCAAACTAGCTATATATATATATATATATATTCATGATATAAACACCTTTCAAACAAAGGACATATTCACATGACAAGTAACAAAACAATTATTCATCATTATTAGAACCACACACACAACAAACAAATTGACACTTGTGACAATAATCACATGATGGAAAGCAACATTTACCCAAGCACCAACTAATTAGAATACAATTCAAACTTAACAAGAGGAATGGGAGTAATCTATTTGTATTGTTACTAGGTTATGTATTCTTAGGCCTTTCAACAAATTCATGATAATACTCGATGTTACCCACCATGCAAACATTACATAAAATACTATTTTGATACAATTACAAGGGTTGTTATCACCTTACAATCACACTATAACCTATCAATTACAAAAACCCTAATTTCTATAACAAAATGGATATCAATAAATATTAGGATTCTAGGATACAATACATATTTCATACATAGATTCAACTTTCAACAGCTAAAACACACTTTAAACACAATAGAAGATAATAATTTAACAAAAAGTACAAAAAAACACACAAAATCATCATGGAAATTGTTGTTCGAAAGTAACTATACCATTGAGTTAGTACGATTTCTAATGAAGGAGAGTAAAAAATTGCATACCTGTGTTGGTTGATGAATATGGAGGAACAAAAATAATTTTTGAGTGAAATGGGTTGATGGGGGTGAAGTTGTTGTCTGAGAGAGAATACGGTCGAAAAGAATAAGCGTAAGGGAAAATTTATAATTTTAAACTGAAGAGAGAGAGTGTAGATGTTATACATATATGACCCATGAAAAGATGAACCACGGACGACCAAACCTTAGTGATCCTATCTTAAAATTACCTGAAGCAAATTCACGGCCGACCAGGGAGTTGTGATTCATTCTAATGAATACAAAGATTGCTTCAAACGCTTAATCACGGGTGAACATGGACCCGTGATACAATCTGTGGATTATGAGAAAGTTCTTTTCAAGCCAATCACGGGAAAACAGGAAGCCCGTTATGTCATCTGTGAATGAAAAAGGTTGTCGAAGTGCCTTGTCAAGGCCGAACATGGATCCATGATGCTTTCTATGGATTTAACAAGGGTCTCTTGAGGAAAATCATGAGTGAACATGGGGCCGTGGGGTTTTTTGTGGGTTGTGTCGAGCGGTTATGCAAATCCCTCCGCTATATACCGCCCATGCAATAGGGTGTGATCTAGTTGGCTCTCTCGCATTTATATATATATATATATATATATATATGTTAGATAACATGTATATGCATTTTACATTGACAAAAATAAATATATCCATCTATAATGCAAAAGTTTAAAATATATATTTTGTGAAATTATTAACTTATAAATAACACAAAGACATACAATAAAAAGTATGACAATATCCTAAACAACACTTATAATTATTACTAAAATGAACATAAAACAATGAGATAACATAAAAGGATTCGTGTTTATTTAATGTCGCAAGCTTGACATTCCTATTCCTTTCACAAACAATTTTCCACTTGGAGAAGCTTTAACTCCTCCCTACCATTATTCAAATTCACTTCATTATAGAATAATTTCAATCTTTGCACATTCAACTTAAAGGTTCACCTTAAATGTTCCTTTTTTGCATGAGTGACTTCTACTATCCCATAAGGAAAAACTTTAGTGATAGTAAAAGGACCGACCATCTGGATCTTAACTTCCTTGGAAAAAGCCTTAATAGAGTTGTATATGAGTACATGATCTCCCCTTTTGAAATGTTTTGGATATCTAATGTGGGTATCATGGGCGTGTTTAGCTCTCTCCTTATACAACCTATTGTTGTCATAAGCCAATTGTCTCCATTCATCCAACTCATTTAGATGAAGTTTCCTTTTCTCACCAGTTGTCTCCAAATCAAGATTAGCCATCTTAATAGTCTAATAGGCTTCGAGCTCAATTTCGACTGGGAAATGACACACCTTTCTGTACACCAACCTATAAGGTATAGTGCCTAAAGGTGTTTTAAAGGCAGTCCTATATGCCTAAAGGGCATCATCTAACTTATCCGCCCAATCCTTCCTGTTTTGAGACACTGTTTTCTCTAAAATTCTCTTTAACTCCTTATCGGAAACTTGAACTTGCCCCAAAGTTTCTTTGAAAACTTAGCACAACCCAAACATCATTAGTGGGAAAAGCTTGGGCTTCAACCCATTTTGAAACGTAATCAATAGCCATGAGAAAGTACTATTACCAAAAGAACTCGAGAATGGTCCCATGAAGTCAATCCCCTACATATCGAAGACTTCACATTCCAATATGTAATTCTGAGACATCTTATCTCCTTGATATATTTCCTATTCTTTAGCACCTGTCACAAGTTAGAACAAACAAGTTAACATCCTTGAAAAGAGTAGGTGACTAAAAACCTAATTCCAAGACTTTTTGTGTTGTCTTATTTGCACTGTAATGGCACCTAGAAGGACTACTATGGCAATAGGATAAAATCCTTTACCCTTCTTTGTAAGAGACACAACGATGTATGACTTGATCAGCACAAATATCCTAAACAAGAAAGGATCTTTCCAAAAATAGTATTTTAGGTCTTAGAAGAACTTTTTCTTCTCATAAGAATCAAAGTCTTGAGGAAAGACCTTCCCCATTAAATATTTTGCTACATTAGCAAACCATGGAATTTCCTTATCCTCCAAAGATTGTATCACATACAAACTCCCCTCAAGAAATTTATCATTAATTTCATCGTCCTTCAACTCCTCTAAATGAGAGTTATCAAGCTCGAGTGGTCAGTGTAAGCTAACACTTTGGATAATATGAGGTAAGGCTTAAACTTATCAAAGGAAAAAACTATTGCAAGTAACTCCTTCTCCATTGTGGTGAAATTTTCTTGTGTGGGTGTTAGAGTTTACTTTATAGGCTAGAAGTGTTTCTCTATCCTCTACCCCAACATGACCCCTACAGTCGTATCACTTGCATCACACATTAGTTCAAATAGTAGATTCCAATTAGGAGTTACCATTATCGGGGCACATGTTAACTTGTCCTTCAAAATATCAAGGCTTCCAAACACTTGTCATAAAAAATAAAGGGGTATCTTTCTCCAACAACTGTAGTCAATGGTCTAGCAATCTTAGAGAAATCTTTAATGGACCTCTGATAAATTCCGGCATGTCCAAGAAAGCTTCTAATCACCTAGACCGAAGTTGGTGAAGGCAACTTAGAAATCACTTTCAACTTGGCCATATTAATTATATCCCTCTTCTCTACTTCTTGTGACCCAACACTATACCTTTTTGTACCATAAAATGGCACTTTTCCCAATTCAATACTAGGTTAGTCTCTTCACATCTTCTCAATGCCTTCTCTAAATTGGATAGGCAATCCTCAAACGAGTTCCCAAATCAAAAAATCATCCTTGAATACCTCCATGACCTCCCACTAGATCCCCAAATATATCTAGCATACACCTTTGAAAGATCGCCAATGCATTTCATAGCCCAAAAGGCATTCTACGATATGCAAATATACCATAGGGGCAGGTGAAGGTTATCTTTTCTTGATCTTTTGGTGCTATAGGAATTTGAAAATATCCAGACATTCCATCTAAAAAACAATATTACTCATGACCAGTAAGCTAGTCTAACATCTGGTCAATAAATGAGAGTAGGAAGTGGTTCTTTCAAGTAGCATCATTAAGTTTCATGTAATCAATGCACACCCCCTAGCCTATCACGGTATGCATTGGAATCAATTCATTGCTCTCATTAGGCAAAACTGTTATGCCACCCTTCTTAGAACCACTTAGACCGGGCATACCATGAGTTATCGGAGATCGGGTAAATAAGTCATGCATCTAACAGTTTTACCACCTCCTTCTTGATTGGTTCTTTCATGTTAGGACTTAGTCTCCTTTGTGGTTGCACTACCGACTTGTATCCATCTGCCATCAAAATCTTATGGGTGCAAAAGGAGGGGTTAATCCCTTTAATACTCGATATCTTCCATGCTATTGCCCTCTTATGCTCCTTGAGCACTGAGAGGAGTCTCTCCTTTTGCAACAAATCAAGCTCCAATGATATAATCACTAGTAGCTTGGAATTTTCTGCCAACAAAGCATACTCCAAATAAGAGGGTAGCTCTTTTAACTTTAACTCTGGGGGTTCTTCTACCAAGGACTTCAACCTAGCAGTGTTGCTTCAATTGATCTCCTCAACCCTAAAATCTTTCTTTTACTCGGCACATACATCTAATTGAGTAATAATCTTGCTGACTTCTTCAATCCCATTAACTTCACTTACCTTCGGCAAACATGACTCTGGAGGATCCTTCTTTAAAGTGTTCTGCAAACAGTTAGAAATGGTTAGATTAGAAGAAAAATTGCAAAACAAGTTTCATCACCACTCATTGGTTTTCTAAAGACGTCTGGCATTCTAATGACCATCCTTTGCTTCTAACTCGAAGAACCAATTTCTATCCTTAACATCGATAATAACACTAGTAGTTGCCAAGAATGGCCTTCTTAGTATGAGTGGAACTTCAATATCTTCGTCTATGTCCAAAACTAAAAAATTTGCAAGAAAGATAAAATCGTGAACCTTTACGAAAACATCCTCTGCAACTCCCTTTGGAAACCTCATGGATCTATTAGCAAGTTGGATACTCATTCATGTGCTCTTTAGTTCCTTAAATTCAGCCTCTTGAACATGCTGTAAAGCATGAGATTAATGTTAGCTCTAAGATCTGCTAATGCCCTTTCAATTGGTAAATCTCCTATCAAACAAGGAATAGTAAAATTGCCAGGATCCTTATGTTTCATAGGCAACTTACTTAGGATAACTGTAGAGCACTCCCACCTTGGTGACAGTAGAGAGTTCTTCTAATTTTCTCTTGTTTGATAAGAGTTCCTGGTGGAACTTACTGTACTTAGGCTTCCACTAAAGGAAGGTTAATGTGCAACTGCTTAAAAAGATCAAGGAACTTCTTGTTGTGCTCATCATCCTTATCCTTTCTCAATTAAGAGGGGTAAGGTAATTGTGGTTGATATTCCTTTGATTTTGTAGCAAGTAAATTCTTTTCAACAGATTCTCCACCTTCCTTCACCTGTTCCTCAATTTCTAACCCAACCTCCTTCTTGTTCCTTGATCTCTTGTTGGGACTTGTAATTCCTCCCCACTTCTAAGTGTCACAGCCTTTACCTGCTTCTTAGGATTTGTCTCTATGTTACTAGGTAAAGACCTAGGAGCTCTTCTGTAAGCAATATTGAAATCTATCTAAGTTGATTCTCCAATTTGTGTATAGATGCTCCTTGGTTTCTTAAAGCTGCTTATATGGTTTGATGACAATTCTTTGAAGTTTTTACGTACTAAGCTAACATGTCTTCTATAGAAGTGGGCTTGTTCTAAGGAAAAGATACTTGTCTCAAAAATTCAGGAGGCTGCAAGTTTGATCCTCGACTAGCATTATTGTTCCATCTGAAGTTGGGGTTGTTCCTCCAACCAAGAGTATGCTAAATGGATTATTTCTTAGCCTAATTAGATTCCCCATGTAATCAACTTGTTCCATTTGGTCACCCTCTGATGAACTTGCAAACTTATAATCTGTCATTACCAAATTACCAAAGCCTTGTTCAGCTCCATTATAAGACTTTCAAGCTTCCTTGGCAACACTTCCACCTTATGTGCTAAAGCAAAAGTGGCATCCAATTCATGTTTTCCCTCCGGCCGTCTTTCTTTTCTTCTTGCAGATGACCATTGATAGTAGTTATTGGCCATATCTTCAAATAGTTGGATGCACTACTCAGGTGATTTATGGTTCAAGCTTCCTCTCACAGTCGCATCAATTAATTTCTGGGTTGTACAATTTAGATGCTTATAGAAGGTTTGAATCTAGTGCCACTCTTGAAGACCATGATGGGGACACTTCCTTAATGATTCCTTCCATCTCTACTAGGCCTTATACAAAGTCTTTGAATCCATCTGTCCAAACGAAGATATATCTACCCTTAACTTGGCTATTTTGGATGGTAGAAAGCACTTTCTCATGAATAATTCTACCATCTCTTACCAAGTATTAATTGAATTCCTTGGCATAGAATTGAGCCACTGTTTGGCATTTGACCTCAATGAGAATGGAAATAATTTGAGGCAAATGGCATCCTTTGAAATACGACTTTAAGTTGAATGTGCCACAAATTCCAAGAAATTGTTGTAAGTGGGTATTCGGGTCTTCATCACTGAACCCATCAAACTGAACACATTGTTGAATCATCTTAATGAAAACTTGGGTTAATCTCAAAGGTGTTTGCTTAAACTCTAGTCCAAGCGATGCTTGTATTAGCCTCATCCAAGTTGGGCCTACAATAATCTATCATTATTGTCCACAACAAGAAATATGGGCTTTAGAGACAAAAATTCTGTCTCTAAACACAAATTTCCGTCGCAAAATCATTGTCGTAGATTTTATTTGCAAAATTATAACTACATTTTCTAATTTTCATCACAGAATTCCTGTCTCTAAAGGTCTATTTTCTTGTAGTGGTCCAAGCCACATGCAGATTGACTCCTGGCTCATTCATAGGGGGTATCTCATTTCTATTGCCCCTATGTGGTGGTGGTGGATTCTCAATCAATGGTGGAACTTCTTCTGCTTTAACATTCGGGCTCAAAGCTCCAATAGCTGCTAGAGGATCTCTAATAATCTCTTCATAATTAAAGATTATGGTCTCTCTCTTCTAGTGACAGGGGACGTGACCTTTCAATGATCTCTTTTATCTTCTTCAAATTCTTTCTAATTATCCTCTCGACGTGTGGATTTAAGTCAACAAGTTTAGAATTGCTACTTCAGGTCATAAACTACAAATAAGAAAACGATTTAATATCAATAAAAGTTTCAATATAACAAAACAAAAAGAAATAAATATAAAAAGTTAGATGCACAAGAATTTTAATCTTCCTAATGATGAAGCCATTCCCGGCAACGGCACAAAAAACTTGATGATCTCTTATTAGAGCTACCGAGTCTATTAATTTATAAACCTATATTCTATCTCTTACTCGGTTTGACAAGCAAGTGTACCTATCATTAATTAGTATAGATGAGTATAGGGTCATCTCCATAGGGAATAGTTATAAGCACTAGTATTTATTAAATTTCCTATTATCTAGCAATTGAATGATTGAGTTAAATAAATTTAATCTAAATAAACAACTAAACTACACAAATTACCAATATACTAGATAGAACTAACAAATTAATCACAACAACACAACAATTTCAATACATAGAAGGTTTACTTTACCATATTAACATGGTTTACAAAAATCATTCTTCCCATTAATTGTTATCTACAGAAGTTCTCAAATCATGAGTATTCTTCTCAAAATTAATCAATTCTAACCTTAATTGTGTTCCCTAGAATCTCTTTTAATGAATAGACATCTCAAGATTGTTGTAATCTTAATTAAATTTCTTGAACTTCACCAAACATGTAGCACACTTCATATTGATATCTCTATTAACAGGAGTAGTATGTTCTAATAAATTAGATCTACTCAGTGAATTTGTTTCTCAAAATCCTCCATTGAGATCTAATGCTAGATTGCATCGTGCACTACACTATCTTGACTATAACCAAGTTAATTTACCAAAACTAACAACTAACAGGTCGTATTCATCTAACTTTGCACATTCATGTTAATATAATTTAGTAAACCTTAAAAGAAATACTCAATCATGATGCAATTGAAATAAAGCTTGGTAAAAATTGCAGCAATAAAACAATAGATATGCATAAGAATAGAGAAGAAAGAAAACCCCTTTTAATTACAACTATAAGATTGTTATAAGCACGAATAATGGATTTCGGATGTCTCTCTCCAGTTCTTCCAGAGATTACAAGTTACAATCGATAGAGGACACACATGTATTGTAATTCTCATAAAGACTATTTTTCGAAGTTTCTCTCTATGAAAAGGTATGATTGAAATAGAATGAATAATGATTTTCTCTCTCCTAGGTATCTTATATTTTTACTCACTTTCCTTTGAGTTAAATAATACAACCTTTTTAGACAACTCCTTTCTCTTGGTTTGGTCACACACATCAGTTAAATAAAAGAAAACAAAATAATTCGACTCCATCGACTCTACATGACGAGTGACCAAAGCCCCGTGATAGCTTCTATACAAAAGTTTCCCTCAAACCATTCCAAATCATGGGTGACCAAAGCAAGAAACAAAACAAATTCCACTCCTAAGTTCTAATCATGGGCGACCATGGAGCAGTGATTCTTGGCTCCAAGAAATTTCATATCACAAGTAACCATGGTGAGTGTGATTATTGCTGTGGCTCCAATTCTTCCAATCTCACTCATGATAGGTCTTTATAACTTGTTGCTTTGGAAATAATTGAGTTCTCCTTCCTCCGATTGCTCCAAAATGAGTTATTGTGGTCTTGAGTTACCTAAAATGAAAATATTGCTAAATAAAGTATCAATTCTTGAACAAAAACATAACATTAAGGTCTAAATTTCACTTCATCAACTATTAAGATCATGGATAATTCATGCCTATCTGGTTCAATCACATGTGATGAGTATGTTCAATTAATTTGGCCGAATATTTTAAATTTATTCATTTATTCTGGTGATCATGCAGATGATAACATTCACAATAACCAATCATTAACAAACAGGCAATACAATCGACATAACAACAAGCAGTATCAAGCACAAGCAACTAGTAGATCATTAGAACTCCCTTACCTGAGCATTATTATTTACTTGATACGAACTTTGGAAATACTTGAGGTTTAAGAACTTGGACTTAATATCTCCTATGAAATGAAATAAAAATCATTCATTACCATATATACAACTTTATAATAAGTCTTAATTTTGCTTAAGTGTCCTAAATTCGAGTTTTATCATCCATAGTCTAAATTTCATTATTTAAATTTGGGTTTTAGAGTTCATAAAGATTAGGTTTCTCCGGTTGAGCTATGAAATTCGAATAAACTCACTTTTCTTAGGAAAAGTGCCTTAAATGATTTTAATTATTGGTTTTAATAGTGTACTCATTTCTAATAAGTCTTAAATTCTCATGGTTCATTTTTGTGCCAAATAGATATTGAACAATCATAGATATGACACTGTTGAAAAGGCAACAGTTTCACTCATAAACTGATCAAATTGAACTGATATCGAACCGATATCAAACGTTTTAGATTTGATGCAAATAAAAATCTGACAATCCAAACAGGCCATAGAATTATTTATATGTATTAGTTTGCTATTATAATTATATAACTAATTATATGTGTAAAAGAATTTCATTAATGATTTCATTATTATATTTTCTAATTTAATAAGGATGACAAATGTCATTCTTGAAATAATTAAGGGTATTTAATGCATTTGGTACAATAGTGCATACATATGTGTTAATATAAGATATAATAAGTGTTATTTAAAAATAATTTATGTGATAATACCAAAATATTTGTAATATGAATAATACAGTTTTTATTTCATGCATACTACAAATAAAAAATAGTTATTCACAAGAATTTGTTTTAATTAAATATAATTTTATAATGAAAGAATTAAATTATATTAATTATTGTGAAAAGAAAATTAAAAAAAAAAAGAGAGAGGGAGAGAGAAAAAGAGATGTAACAAATGCATGTTGATTGTTAAAAAAATGTATGTTGAAAAAAATAAGAAGTATAAAGCTTATGTATTTAACCACTAAACTACCTTTATTTTTATATCATTATTTTCTCTTTACAATATAAAAATAATATATATATATATTTAAAAAATTTGAAATTAACATTTACTAATATGGGGAGCCATAGCCACCCCATAAACATGACATTATTTACCAAATATGATATATAAATTCTTAAAAAGCTACCCATTATTATTAGCAAAATTCAAAATAATCCTATTGAGATTTTTTCACCATTAATTCATCTACAAAGAATATTAATTTTCAATATTGGAAAACCACTGCCACATGATAGTGGTTTTCATATTAGAAAACTAGAAAAAGAGATAATAATTCATACAAATTTAAATTATGTGTAAATGTATGGTCGAGCCAATTAATTAAGTCAATAGATTAATGATACATTATCTAAGTGTTTTCTTCTTAGTTTTAGTAGGAATAAAAATTTCTCACTATTCGATTTGGTGATTCCCTCCACAAAAATAAGACAATTGCTTTGTAAACTCAGTTAGTCTCACTTTTCATTCATCAACAGATGTAGTTGTACGAATCGTGGTGCAACGTGTGTCATTCTATTTCGATCATGGAACAAATGTAATAAATCAAAGAAAATGTAGTTATATTTACATGTTTTTAGTAAATATTACAAAAAAAAAAAAATCATTCTTAGATTTTCGGTAATGAATGATCCTGCATATTTTGAATATTAAAATATTTATATGTATAGTTTTAGGAAAATGTTTTTATACTTTTTTATTATAGGATCCTATTTGAAAATCCCAAGTAATCTCTATGCTTAGTTAATATAAATTTAATAACAATAAATTAACAAAATGGCTTTGTAAACTTTACATTAAACTTATTAAAAAAAACAAAAGTAAAAGAAAAACTCTAATTACAACAAATACCCCACTATTACATTAGTAATGGCCCGTTTACCTGAACATAGGGAGTGGAGGGAGAACAGAAAAGTTATGCTTTAGGAATGACATTACCAATAATAAGTAGGAATAATGTATTCCAGTATTTACTTCGTTTAGAGTTTTATTACCAAGAATATATATTCCAACATTAACTTAAATTTATTAATTGCAATATAAAACTAAAAATAAAATTAAAATTACCATTATACCGTAATCCCCTTAATTTTACATAACTTGATTTCAGTAAATACTACAAATGTAATATAGAATTATAAAGAATATTTGGATCAAGTAGTAAAAATCACTCCAAATTTTCTCAATTTAAAAATGCCAAGGAATGAATTTGATTATAGTTAGAAAGATTAAAATCGTTACCAATAAAAATTTTGAAAATATAAATTGAACTTCTATGATCTCAAATAATTTATAAAACGACGACAAAGCAATCATTAATATAAATTTATAGAATTCTTTTTCCTTGAGTTCAATACTTAGGAAACAAATCCTACACTTGTTAAATCATGCAATAATAGTGTGCAAGCTATTATGAATCTATTAATAATAAGTAGCACTAGATAAAAATATGTTGTTACTAACAAATTAGTATAAATAACCCTATTCAGTAAAATATAATATTAGGAAAAATGATCAACAGTTCAACAAGAAATCACAATTAATCTTAAATTCAAACCACAATAACAGAAAAATAATTTTTAGAACTTACAAGTTATAAAAATATAGACTAAAGACAAATTACTAGAATTACAAAAGATACGATAAGATCACAAATAGATCAATATCTAAGAATCTAGATCTTAAATGAATATTTAAATTACACTAATATTCTAATTAAAAGGTTTTTAAGCTTTTAGAAATTAAAATCTCGAATTGTCAACATAGCCTTTCATAATTTTCACAACTAGAAAATGAACAAATTAGCAAATGTAAAACTAATATAAAATATATGATTCAACAAAAATCTTAGAATAGATCTATGAATTATAATAAACTCATTCATAGCTTGAAAAACTCGAATAAAAATTTCCTTAATCCTAATAGATACCAAAAATGAGATTTCGTATCTTGAACTGATAATTCAAGATATAATTAGGAATAGCTCTAAATTTCAAACCTAGTAAAATACAATCTATTCACAGTACTCATCGGTGTACAACAATAATCCAAAGATGGATTACTAAAATTATAAATACATAATAGATACTAATACCGATCAATAATTATTAATCTAGATCTAAAAATAAAAATGTCAAACTCGATGTTATACTTGTTAGGAAATTCTGAATTCATTAAGACTTGATTCCTAATTTAATTTATTAACTTGTAAAATTTGATCACGTAAGTTAGAATACTAAAAATAATTAATTGTGTAAACTCGAAACTAAAAATTTGTATGGACAAACAATATAGAATTTATTTTGGAACTTAGATAATTTTACTCCATAAAACTCTTATTTAACCATTATAAGTATATGGCATAAATTAATGTTGGTTAAATTATTTTAGTTAATCATAAATTAGATGATGATGATGATGATGATAATAATAATAATAATAATAATAAAAAGAAGGACAAAGGAGCAGAATATGAAGACAACCGAGTCTACCTGATTAGGAAGTCACTGGAAAAATTTTTCACGAACAGAGTCTACACGATTGGCAACTGATGACTGAACAAATTCTCCCACCGCTGCACACCTTCTCCACGCACGGACACATCACGTCACAGCAGCACCGCACACTCTCCACACACACACACACGAGCAAGAAGCAATCTCCACGCGTAGGACAACCGACTTCTTTCACTGCAGCATCCGCATTTCCGAACAGGACAGCTGGAACTCCACGCTCAAGCTGCTGGCAGCTCCACGAGCAACATCTGACGCTACAGCTCATCTCCACGCATCATCCATCCACAATTTCCAGCCTTGACATTGCAATATTTGATACGGAACAGGGGACGGCAACATATGGACAACAGAGCCTTTAAAGTTGATAACAAAGCAGCAGTAGCAGAGCTTGAAATTCACGGCTGCAGCACTCCATTTTTCATCCAACTTTGATCAAAGTTGAGCTATAATATTCAACATGAAAAAGACATGAAATTCCAACCAAAATAAACCACATGTAATCAACATTTAATGCCAAGAATTACACTCAAATAATCAACAGAAAACAATATCAAATTTGTCTTGAAAATCCCAAACCAGCAGCTGCAACAGAGGAGAATTCAAAACAGAACAGCAACATTCACACTTTCCAGCTCGATTTTTGATAAACATATAGGCTTAGCTTGAGTTGAGATTTTTGACCAAAAAAACACCAATATTAAGCCTCTATTTGGACACTTCAAACACCAATTGTTAAATAGAAAACAACAAAGAAAATCTGATCACAAAACCATGCATATTAGGATGAAAAACATCAACAAATACTGCAGTAGAAAAACTTAGAATTTAGCCTCTGTTTTCATACGAATCTTGACCTGATTTTTTTTGTAAGTTGAGCCCTTAATTTACACACATAAATAACCTTAATTAACTACTAAACAAATACAATTAATGCCCCTAAAAAATCAACCACAAATCTGTCAAAATAAGGTCAAAAATCGTCACCAAAACAACCCCATTTCCACCCGAATTTTCTAGCTGAAGTTACAAAGTTTACAAGTCCAAAACACCCTCCCATGTACCTAAATCTTAGCCTAACAATTTTATACATATATAGGCTTAAGTTGGCTACAAAACCAACTCAAAATCTCCCCAAACCCAATCCAAAATCTCTCTCAAAGCAAACACTACGTATTTACCACACTCCACTTCGATGCTTACTTGATCAACCTTAAACACTCCAAAAATAAAGTGTATCCCTTGTTTATATCCTATAGCATTACCTAAGCTTCAATACTCATCAACCATAATCAAAACCCACTTTAACTAACCTAAACAACATCAAAGACCAAGCTAGATAGTTTGGTTATCATAAGATTCAAGTGGGAACTTAGCCTAACAAGTAAGAATATTTGCTTGAATTAGTAAACTTTCATTATAGCTAAGGTTGTTAACTTCTAATTTAGTTAGGAACTCATCATCTAATCTTTGAACTAGGTTTGATTCTTGCTTAGAAAGGGAGATGAAACCCTTTTTCCATTCCAAGCCAAGGTAAGTTCTAAACTATCAACCTATCTTTGTTACAATTATATATAGACTTTGGGATGAATTGTTTAGTATTGAAGAAAGGTCATGTAGTTGAAAGAATTTGCTAATCCATGGATGAATTCAAGTAGATGAATGGTTGATATGTTAGGAATGTTTAGATATTGTTGGCAAAGAAAGACAACAACTTAGAAGTATTATAAATATAGTAATAGTAAATTCGGATTTAGGAATGAAGTGAACAAAACAAGACTCAAATTTCATCTAAACTAGTCCAAACTCATGTCTAATACTTCTAAGACCTTATATGAACATAAAATTTGATAAAACAAGCTTTAAAAGCATGATTAGGGTTCTACTTTACAAGAAAAATATTATGAACAATTTATAGAAATTATACATATTGATAATTTTACAAATCATGAATGAACTAAAGAAATAGATAAGAGAATTAAATGATGGTTTAAATTATATAGTTGAAGATACATAATTATTTAAGATTATAGAAGCATCAACTTGAAAGTTAGGACTCTAAGCTTTAGAAAATTCGGAACCCAAAAAGAGATCAAATAAAGAAAGTATTAAAAAGATCAAATAAATTGTATTGATATATTTGTTATAAACCAAAAACGACCTTATCAATGGATTGTACTCGAAAAATACTATGAAAACAATTATTTATTCGTCAAAAACGGACTAGAAATGAGTTAGATATGATTAAAACAAGTTTTGATTACAATTGTTAGGATTCACTTGAAATCTATGCATGTGTTTCATAAATTTAAAAATTGTACAAATCTCTTTTCTTGAAAAATAAATTTACTACTAGAAAGTACTCTTCGGTACTATCAAATCGACTATTTATACAACGAAATCGGATTTAAAATGAATAAAAAATCACAAACTAGAAAATCATTTAGTTTACACTCTTAATAAACCAACATCAATTTTACTGTTATCCCTATAAGTATGATTATAATTATTGCTATTAATATTACTACTGAGTATAGTATTCAGTATTGTTGATGTTTTCATCACGAGTCATAAACGATTATTAATACTGTTATTTTCACGTTAACGCTACTATATTTATATTATCATCGATACTATTATTTTGTCACTAATAGTATGAAGATGATTGTTATTATTATACCTGTATTTATTACTAATATTGATATTAACATTTCAAAACTAATATTAATGATAATATTGTAGTATTAAACCTAATTTGTTTTGCAATAAGAATGAAACTGAAGTATAATAGAAATTTGATATATCTACATACGATTTTTATAACTTTTGAAAGATATAGATACTAAAACATACCCTTAAATAAATAAAAATACCAATTTGAGAGACAGATAAGGTTGACGGGCAAAGAATTAATAAATAAAAATCTTCTATTAAAAGCAGTAGAACTTAAGAAAAGACAAACCCCTTGAATAAAAATATAGATAGCAATTAATAAAAACTATATCAAACACTGATACAGAATATTTAAGTATCTAAAATGATTTAATTAAATTATTTAACGATGCAATAATTAAAGTAACGGGTTTAGTCTAATATTCGGCGATTAGAATAAGCGCCTTTAATTATAGGAAGACTTCTCTTATAGAAATCATCCAATAATAAATCTCTATTATTTCCTTTCATAAGAAAATAGATCAATACCCGGATTTCTAGTAGCTTATACAACAGCTTAGCAAGGACCATAGGTGAATTACTTGACTTTATCACATTGTTTGGGCTTGTAGTATAGTTGCATTTCGAATAATATATAATCAATTGATATGCATGCGGGATTAGGAATAATGCATGATGCGTGGTGTATGACTGAATGGCAAATTATCATAATATAAGTGATAATTCTATTGTATGATAATGTTGTATGAAACATATTGATGATTGTCTGTAAATTGTATGATCGCCTTAAACTGGATTAACAACTACTGGTACTATAAATGAAACGGCATGCATTGCACGATTTGCATAAACTGCATTTAGAGATGTGGCAGCCTACTACGTGTTAGTATTTCGGTTCTCTGGTAATGCTTGGTTTTTCTAGGAAAGAGGCCATTAGTTCTCCGCAAGCTTACCTTTGTTCCGTCGGTTCCATGGGAACTAACTGGAAAATGAAGGACGCCGCCCATGGTATCGCTGTGAAATGACTAACACTTAATGGAGTCTCTTTGTTCCAAAAGGAAATTGAGTGAAGCAATTGAGTGTTATTATTCCTATGGTTCTCTGTTTCTCCTGGGTAGGGGGGCCATAGATCGGTTCCTTCAAACCCGATGAAGAGGGCGTAAATTTTCATCCTGCTTTGGATTCTAGATCATCCAAGCTTGTAATGTGCATATGATTTATTATTGCATTACATATGATTGATAATTATACTTGGTTGCTATTGTTTGATGTGTGGTCTGATCAGGTTATCTCACTAAGCCCGTGGTTCGTTCACCCCCAACAGTTTTTGTGCATAATTAATACTAACTGGGACTGGGCTAGGAATGTGTGAAGAGAGCTTCTCCAACGAACTTTATTGAAGATAAAGATATAGGATATGGTAAACTTAGAATGTAAACTAGATAAATTTTATATTGTTGAAATTTGTAAGTTGTAGTTTGAAACCCATTTTCACTATTTGGTGGGGGATACTGATTCTCTGCGATTTTGGTGGAAATTGGAAAATCATATTCCATAGTTGAAATACTGTAATATATTATATCATTTGTATGATAAACTTTTATAAATAAATAAAGTCTTGTACACTCTGACATACAAGACGGCTCTCATGTTACGGGTGCACACGTGATATGATGGTTTTAGATAAATCCTGTTAGGCCCCCATTTGGAGTCGTGACAATCCCTTATGTAGCTATTATCAGAAAAATAAGAAGTTACGTAAGTATACTTTTATACATATACCCATAGTCACACGCATACACATAAGTATGTTATTCTTAATAGATACATTATATATAAAATATATAAACATATAATTTATATATGATTTATATAATACACACACACACATGTTGAGATACATAGGGATTATGTATTAGTCCATATGTCATACACACAATAAGTGTTGCATCTTACTTTGTTGTAGTCACTTTCTTTTGCTTCCTTTCATAGTTTTTGCCATTCTTTTATACAAAAGTATTTCATCCAAAAACAATAGGAAAATATTTGAATAAAAAAACAAAAAAATTAGAAAAATAATACTAAACTCATTAGCTAATATAAAAGTGAAAACTAAAGTGCTAATAAAAGCCATTTATAAAGTATTGATAAATGTAAATACAAAGTTAGAAGTCGATTAAATACTATGCAAATAGCTACTTAATGTCATAACAGGACCATCTTTTTCCATGTTGGTAGAGTTCTCATCAGATTAGCCAAGTTTATTCTCCATAGGATCAATAGCCATTTCATTCCTTATATAGTTCTAAAGCAAACAATAAGCTATAATAATCGGGTTATGAATTTTGACATAGTAGAATGATGGGCTTCTAATTATGCCCCAACGTAACTTAAGCAACTTAAAACACCTCTCAATAACATTGAGTAGTAGCATGTTTCATGTTAGAGAATTTTTTTATAGTCCTTGGTTGAGAACCTCAACACCACTCATTTAAGTGATATTGTTGACCCCTAGATGGTGCCAGAAAACCCTTACAATTTGGATATCTAGCATCAACTAAATAATATGCACCTATGATAACATATAGATACATGTTATATAAAGCATGAAAAGCTCATAAATAGTATAGTGGGACCATTTTTATGATCATATAAGTTCTTATCGTAAGGTACTGCCAATTCATTTCTCCTATTAATAGCATCTCAAAATACTTTACTGTCAACTGTTGATCCCTCTTAACTATGAAAGACATAAACAAAATGCACATTAGGAGTGTAAAGCCCAAGAACATTTGTAGTGATGATTTTATCCTTTCGAGCTCGATATCTAGGTCTATCAATAAGCGGCACATTTATCTTTATGTATGTCCTGTCTAATGCAATTAAAATTTCTATCATTTAAACAAAATATCATATTAGAAATTTATTAAATTTTTCCAATGCTTGGTTTCAAAAATCAAAGATAAGATTATTAATCACCTCAAAATGTTTCCATCATTCATCTAATGAGCTTGAAAGGGTTGCCCCTAACTTCTTTAGAAAATGACCTTGTAAGCAAAGAACTACTCTCAACACATTATGACAACTTCGACTAACCTTCTACTTGATTTTCAAAATTTATGTTTTACAACCTTATTTTCTACATGATTAACCAAAATATGCATGATCATTATTACTTATTAATCTATCTGTACATAGTGAGTACCTTTTAACCCCCTAAAGCTTTCAACATTTCACAAAGCTTGAAAAACACTTTTGCATCTATTCTTAACATGTCTTTATAATTATCATTATCACTATGCAAAATTCTTCTAATATGTCCCTCTTAGCATAAAAGTTCAACATATAAGTTCTAAGCCTATATCATCATAAAGTGTAATTACTAGTCAACATGACAAATAAAAACCAAATAATTGTCAATATTTGAAAGTAAATGGTCAATATAGTCATTTGCAACTTCTTTCTTCCTTTATTAGTTCTAGTTCTATAAAGCAGTTGATCCAATACTACAAATAATTAAAGGGTTAATATCACGAATAATACATAAACTTTGACATAATATGCAATTAAGTACCTAAACTTTAAAATTGATCGATTTAGTGCTTAGAAGAAATTCTGTGCATGTCAATAGTACTTCATTAAATTTTAAAGTTTTTTTGGCATTAAATTGGTTAATTTCAATATTAAGGTACATAATTGATCAATTTTAAAGTTCGAGTACCTAATTACATATTTGGCCAAAGTTCATGTATCATTTGCAGTATTATGTCATAATTAATGAGATTAGCAATACTTAACTAGTTCAACATTATGGATTCTATTATGGGCTTTTAGAAGAAACATGATAACACAAGGGATAGAAAAGGTAAAGAAAGAATCTATATAGAATTAATGCATAATGTTATCATAATGAACATTATTAAAGGGTACATATATCCTAAGACTATGTTATCACACATAATAAATCAATCATATTAAGGATATACACAATAATATATATAAACCTAACATTCCAGCAATTCTACACACAAGACCTCATTAAGATAGTAGGATATAGAAGTAAGAAATCAATCCATCCTTATACAATTTCTCATGTCAACAAATAGAAACCCATAATATGGAATTTGCAAATCATAAACAAAGATCATAAAAAGATAAGAAAAATAAATTTCAAGGTCTTAAATTTTTCAATAAAGAGATATGACTAACTATCAATTTTTTATACCCTTCTACAGAGACACCTAAACTTTTTACTTGAAAGACTTTAACTTTTCATCTAAAAAGCTTAAATTGGAATTGAATATGTGTAAAAATAAGAATAAAAAGTAAAAACATGTTTTTAAACTATTAAAGCCATATCTTAACCATAACTAGCTATTAAGGAGTTTTGAAATCAAATTTGATTTTTTAGATTATTTTCCTTAGAACAAATTGATACCAGAGAGAGATGTTGTTACGCCATCCCCTAATTATGGGATGAAGAATAGTGAGAAGAACAATGAAGGAAAAAAAAAGGTTACAACATTGAAGAGATGTTGACTAGAATGATGAAGAAAAAAAAAAAAGATACAACTTGACTTAATGAAAATAAGAAGAGGGTTTGTGTATTGTTATGTGTATTTTTGTCAATGACTAATTTTATTACAGGTTAAAAAGTAACATTGTTTGAAATTTTTATTCCCTTTACATTGGGAATAGATGGATTACAGTCAATAATTATGACCAGTTTATTTATTCAATTAAACGAGGTAACATGGTCACTCCTTGGAATAATTATTCTATTACCTCTAAGTAAATGGGTCATAAGAGAATTCACTTCTCTTGGTTTATAGATAATATTGTAGTCCTTAAACCTAATATAGATGTGCATACAAGAATAAATAGCATTAGCAAATTTAACAATATTGTTTGATGAAGTGTTATTGATAGCTAAATAGCACTTAGCGAAATAGATTGAATCTCCACTCTTTGAACAACCATTCGATTTGCATAATATAATGCATATTAGATAACCCATAAGATTTTTGTGCCACTTCCAAAATTGTTGGTCCAATATGTTTGCTACTACTGAATAATTTAGTAGCTATTATAATATTATGCTTATAATATAGGGGCATATGTTTGTATTTATCGAGTTATTAACTTGTGACAAGTAATCTTGTTTTTGGCATCTTTTACTAACCAGAAAAATTTTCTCTTGTTGAAAAGGTTCTTTTGATATTATTATTATTATGTCTTTTATTAAGTATATTGGTAATCACTAATATTAAATTCGCGAAAAACAAAGATGATCTTTTGTGCATTTTCTAATACTTTCGTGAGAATTATTATTCATTTAGCAATTATCAAAATTTATGGGAATGTATAATATTAGGTATTACAATATTATTTAGTCAAAATACGCATACTAGCATGACATAATTTTAAATCATTATAAGTATATACACATGTAAATATATATATTTGCAACAAAAATTAATGTAAAAAATCCTAATATTATATAAGTTTCTATATTCAGTATCATATTTGCATAATTTTAGATTGGTCATAACCATACCTTGTGTGGTTTTGAATTGAAGAGCGCATTGTAATTGTAACACCCTGAGTTATACGTCTATTTAATTTTTGATAATTGTTAAATAGATAATAATGTTTGGCGAAAATTTTAGAAAATGTTCGAAAAACCATCCCCGCTTCTCTTGAATTTAAATATTGGTAATTACCAATATGGACAATAAAAGACTTAATTAAAATAAAAATTATAAGTATAAACTATACCTATATCAAATAAAAATTTTCCATAAGATATAACAATAATAATATGATTAATATATATAAACTAAAAACCAATAAAGATAAGTAAAGTAATAAATTAGATCCTAAAAATAATCCAAAAGATACAAACAAAAGATAGACACTATAAATTTATAATAGTAGAATATAAATAAAGTCAAATTAAAAACAATTTAATTATTAACAAGTCATAAAATACCAAAACACTAATAATTTAAATCCTTAAAGGATAAATTATAATTTACAATAATAGATATTAAAGCTGAAAAGTAAAAGTCTTAAATTAAAAATTTTAAATATACCATAGTGTTCAGAATATTTAATATAGTAGGTACGTATATTTTCATCTGAAAATATTATCGAATGAGTATTTATCATACGTGTTAATTAGAACCCGAAAAATTGAAACTTCCCTACTATTTCCATTTTGCTTGCTGCCCATGCACGTTTTGGCCTATAAATACCTTGTTTGTTCCTTTGCCTGACCATATTCTTCTCTCCTTCTCTCTTTCTGGCTGTTGTCCTTCATTTTCATTTTCCATCTCTCTCTCTCTAAAAAGTCTTCATCAGAAGACTAAGCTTAAAAAAAAAATCAGATCCTTCTTCGTAAAGGAGAAGAAGGAAAAAAAAGAAAAGAAAAAGAAATAATAAAAAAATAAAAAAGAAATCTAGAAGCTCCTTCGATCTTCAAAAGCTCGTATCTTTCATATACGACAATCGATTCTAATTTGAAAGCGGCACTGTAATCGTGATAATGCGCTCTTCAATTCAAGACCACACAAGGTTAGGTTTCGATCACTCTAAAATTTCTCTATTATGATCCTGAATGTAGACGTTTTTATAATATTAGGAGCTTTATATTAGTTTTTATTATAAATATACATATTTATCTACATATATAATGATAATAATATAAAATTATGTCATGCGAGGATGTATATTTAGACTAGTTGATATTACATTTTACTTATCAAATAGATAATAAACTGATAAATAAAAATGCTAGATGGTAGAAAATTGATTATAATATTAGATAATTAATTTCTAGATTCCATTTATTAGTAGGTAGAAATTTAGAGGCAAATCACTAGAGTTAAAATATATCCGACGGGATAATAATTGATCAAAATCTTCTAATCTAAAGCCCAAATCAAAATTCTGATTCCACAAACATGAAAGTTATAATGTTTTAATCTTGTATAGACTAAAATTAGTTTACCCTATTAGATCTAGAAACTCTAATTGCGTAGGTGATAAACCTAAATCTATCTGATCCCGTAAACTTTATATTTTAGTTTTTTGTCACGGCCAGAATTGATCCAAGGCGTGTCCAGTCCGCCACGCATAACGCTTAGGCGTTATACACTAAGGCTAACCTAGTCTAGTTTATCGTGATCTTTGCTAAACAAATTTTAGATTCTGAAATCATTGAATTAGTTTATGAAAACAATTGAAAATTTTTGCAGTGGAAAATAAATTTTTCAAAACACTTTTCGATTAAGTTACTTCAAAGAGTAGATCAATGAGTACATAAGATCCATATCATCATATATTTCAAATAGAGAGTATCAAGTAACTCAAGTACAAACCATGGGCTCGTAGATAGGCCATCATCAAAACATAAGTTTGATAGTGAAATTTATAAAATAGAAATAAGATAATAATCTAGTGGGTCCTAATCACTCAATTCATCGAGAAACTCGTCGAAATCCGTATTGTACCTCATATAATCATAGGTATCATCATCATCATTGTAATCATCAGCACCTAAAAAAGAGAGGAATGAGCCGAAGCCCAATACAACAACAACACAAACACGAGATGGGAAAACATGCTTATTCTAAATGCAATTCAACAATCAATAGTTTATATCTTTAAATTAAAGTGCGACAAACAACAGTGGAGCACTCACACCCCGGCAACACGCTGGGAACTAGGGGTCCTGAGTAGCAGCAACTGCTCAGGGGTTGATATAGGCAGCCCGAATACCTGTATCTCCTATCTCTATAAGTAATAGCCTCATTTGGGGGTCACAGCTGTTACGCATCTCTACCCATCACAGTCCATAATATAGTGTAGCTCAATCGATCCCATAAAAGTGAACCACACTACATTACTTCTCTCCGATCCAGGTAGACGTTATCCCGCTACCGTTCCCCCCATCAGCTACCTACCGTACCACCATGCCCATGGTGGCCTAAGCGCCTAACTACCATGCTAGCATTGCCTAGCAACGTTGCCGCCCTTCGGGCCAGTCTCAAAAACGGCCAGGCACAAGCAACAAGCAATTATTAAGATCGTTTTTAAGTATTAGTTCATTTAGTATACCTACCCTAGCACGCAACACACAAGCCATCACGTACCTGGTGTAAAATCTGTGCTCTGAACAATCAGAAGATGGACCATAAGATAAAGCAGAATGCAGACTCTTAACAAATATCTACTTCAAAGATTAACTCGTATAAGCATTTGATTCAATTATCAACTTATATCAAACATGTATTAACCACTTAGTTTTCTAGCGAATTTACATTTGAAACAACATACTCCTCTTATTATTCGTGGTCTATCATATTTTAAAAATTACGTACTCCTTATCATTTAAGGTTTAGCTAACATATTAATTAGAGCTAATTTCAAGTTAATATGATCATATAGGTATTCATCAATTAATAGCTAAGTATAAATTGTTGGTTTTGAAGAATTTACTAAGTTAATATTAGTTAATAAATCTATATTAATTTTATCTAATAAAGTCGAATATAATTAACTAGTCAAGTTTATTAAATGATAATTAGGTCATTTAAAATGGTAATTTCTATAGTATGTCCTATAATCAATCTATTAAACTTTTATTAAGTAAAACAACTTATTAAAATATAATTATTCTATTTATGTCATTTATAATTTATTTTTACATCTAAACGGACTAAGGAATCTAAACCAGTTTCTTATTATGTTTGTACTATCTTGTGATGTTATATTTATACTTACTTTATTAAATAAATTCATAAAATAAGAATAGAAATAATTAATTATTTATCTAAAATTCATAATTTAACATGAAAACACATTATTTACATTTATTTCATATTCATTTGTTTAGAATTAATTTACCTTAAATTCCCTTATTTCATTTCCTATAGAAAACTAGTGTGCACCCTAATTTTAATAAATTGGTTTATTATCTTAAACACGGGTTCTTAAGCTCAAATTTTTATATAAACTTCCTAACACATATATTTATATGTTTATAAGGTCATTTGGCCTAAATTAATTAGTTAATTATGGTTTTAATTTTAATTGATTCAAAACTGTCCAGAGCAGGGCATAGGCAGCAACGACCGATCGGTTCGATGGAATTTAACCATCAATCCAATCGGTTTTTGTCCGGTTCTTTGCACCATGTTTAAGTAGACATCTTAAGCGTTCAAACTGTTGTTATCAGCCAAAAAGAAGAAGAAAAAGTCACCGGTTCGGTCATATCAATTCACGCCACCGCTGCTGTTGTCAAATACTGTTTTGCCCTATTTTCCTATTTTGTAATTTAATTTTTAAAAATAGTAAATGTATTTAAAAAATCAAAAATTTACAGTTTGTATATAGACATGTTGAAATATCATTTTTATGAATTTCATCCAAAGATAACTTCATTTAATATTTTATCTAAATATTATAACCTAAGCTGTCCATATTTAATACATATGCATATAAATTGATCTTTAAGCATATTGAATTCATCTAAAACATGTTTATTCTATGTTTTATTATCTAGTATATACTTTGATTTATATTCTTCAACTTGACTCATGAATCATAACTCAAATCATTATCAATAATACAAATTTTCCAAAATTCCAACACATCAACACCAACTTATATGCTTATATATTTCAATAGAAATTATTTTTAGTATAGTCATATATTTATTTGATAACTTCATTTAAATAAAACATATCAATTCAACATATAACATACATATAATAATTTCAAATACTCAATTTTCTAACATACATACATATACATATGCATATTTCAGTTTTCAGGCTTGTATATACTTATATTATATTAATACTTGAATCTAAGTTTATTTTTGTGATTTACATGAATCTAACTGTCATCAACATAATAAAATAAATTAATTATAATTACTTACTTGGTTTAGCAAAATCAACTAAATAGTTGCTTCTATACTACTTCTACAACTCAAAAGTTGATGAAGCTTCTTCAAGCTTATTTTCCTTAACTTCAACCTTGTTTTAGTGTTTAATTTCACCTCTTGTGTGCTTGGTTGATGGAAGAGTTTTTGTGTATTTTTGGGGAGATTTTTTGAGAGTGTTTTGAGAGAGATGGGATACTAGAGAAGAGGCATGAATTAGCATTTTCTAAACCCTATATTTATATTGTTTGATGGTTTATAATTATCTCTAGAGTTAAGGACATTTTGGTACTTTGGCTTGATTAAGTGAGAGCATTTTGGTCTTTTTATACGTATTAGAATTCTCTAAGTTAGGAGATATTTTCTTGTATAGATATTTAAGGGGTATTTTACGCTCTTTTCCAAGGGTTAGGAATCTTCAAGAATTGGCTAAGGTTATTTTGGTCATTTTACATTTACGTTGGATATTTCTAGACATTATGTAAAGACCCGGCCCACTTAACCCAATTATTAAGTGTGCCAAATCTTCCGACCACGCATAATACTCAAATATTAGGATCAATATTCAAGTATTATACGTAAGGTCGTCTTAAAAAGAGATGTTTGTAATGGCTACCTGTTTAAAACAAATATAACATTCATAAGCTTAGAATTAGAAACATTACCACTACATAGGTAGTGGGTCATTAACTATATACAAGTCATACATAATATATTATACATTACAACTTCCCAAAACATCACATAAACACTAGAGATCTCACTTAAAACCTAACTATATTACAAATAATTCAACACAAATTACATTCCAAGGCTTAACAAATAAGCCTAAACACTTCAAAAAAAATCTTCATCAAAAGGTCCTAAGCATATCTAAGCCTCTCTCCTAGTCATCCATGGAGTCTTCCCAATCATTCCCATAGCCCATATCGTCATAGAGCTCGTCATCAAAATCGCCTGCAAGATAGCAGCATGAGCTAAAGGCCCAGTACACAATAATGCAAACAAATACATATGCAATGCTCACTTAACTAAAAACAATGCAATAAATCACCACAACTTCATTATTTTTTTTTTTAGTTAAGTGAATAAAACAACACTAGAGTATTCAAACTCCGACTCAAGCTTGGGAATTCTAGGGGTCCCTGAGTAACAGCAGCTGCTCAGGGGGTTGATATAGATAGACCGGATACCTATATCTCCTATATCTAACCGATAAAAACAATAGCTTCATCTAGGTTCACACTCCTTTATACAATCCACTTATCCCGGTCTATAATATCAATTATTCAACGGTCCCATAACCGTGAACTAAAACATATTATTTCCTCCCGAGCCTAAGTAAGAATATACCGATACAGTTAACCCTATTAAGCCACCCACTTAGCCAATAAAAGAAATCACCATTGCATCATGGTGAACCATTGCATCATGGATTTGAGTCATTGCATCATGACAAAGGATTGGGCTAAGTGCCTAAACTACCATGCCATTGCATCATGACAAGGTTGTCGCTCCCCCCGGATCCGGATTCAACGACATAAAGCACAACCAATTTCAATATCTTTTCATTAATCTTTGATTAAGGTCAAATTGATATATGCCTATCCTAAGCAACAATCAATCAAAGTATTGTGTACCTGTACTAGCTCGAGAATCAATGGGAATAACCGAAAGGGGATCACTCACTGTAAAAAGAAGTAATTATAAACTCACACTTAGTTCTAGTATATATATTCATCAATTCTCAAGTATAATCATCCAAAGAAATTCAAATAAATCATTACAACATCATCACATAGCATTTAGATATCATATATTATCATACAATACTCAACAAATACTTAAATGATCATTTATCAAGCTTGGGAACCTTTAACAACTAACAATAAGTTTTAAACTTTGTTTAGAAAGTGTATCAGTTGAAAAGAACTAAAATTTAAGCATTTTTAATTTTAAAATTTGTGAAAACTTAAAACATGAAAGTTGTAGATCTCTTTTTAAGCTTTCCAACGCAATTTGAATCACCTCAATCGGAGGTCGGATGAAAAAGTTATGACTAATTTACAAAACAGCGTCGCAACAGGGAAAACTATCCGAGAGCGAAACGCCCTAGCAAACGGGGCCGTTTGGGAGACCATTTGCACTCAGGGAAAATGAAATTTTGATCCGCGAGCGCAACACCCTTGCAAACGGGGCCGTTTGGGAGGCCGTTTGCTCTCAGGGAAAAAGGAAATTTTGATCCGCGAGCGCAACACCCTTGCAAACGGGGCCGTTTGCGAGGCCGTTTGCTCCAAATGGGGCCGTTTGCACCAGCGTTTGACAGTTTACGAAATTTTTTTCAAACTTTAACACTTTTAACTTACTTTTCTCAACTCCTAACATGTCCTAAACCTTATACAAACTTCATACAACACTTCTTATACATTTAACAACATAAAACAAGAGTGATCTCCACTCCTCAACTTCAAACAAGTTCAAACACTACTCTACATAAATCAAACACTTCTTCATCAACCTTCACCAACCCTAGTACACTTCAAACAATCCTAATACTTGTCATACTTCAACACTTCAATTCCAAACCACATGAGGGCCTTCTACAACCTATCTACAACAACTCAAGCATTCTAAAGCTTTCCTAACAACTCTACAACATTCCAACAAGAATTTAGCATACTAACTACTTATTTTACACCACATATGCATATTTCATGAATTAAGAGGGAAATAAAGCATCTCAAACATCAAATAAACTTACCTCAATGTATCTATAAGGCTTGGGGAAGGATTTTTGGTGTGTTGAGTCCAAGAAAACTTGTTTTGGGTCTTGAAAATTTGTGGCCTTCTTGAGTTACGAATTTTCTTTTTTCCTTGCTCTGTTTTGGAGAGTCTAATGATACAATTAGACTTTTGTGTTTATCCTATTATTGTTGACTTTTGAGGAGGCAGATTTGGGAAAGGCTTGGGCCTTATTTGGGCTTGGAGTTGGACTTAATTTGGGCTTAAGAAGGGTAAAATAAAATCTGCTAAGTTTAGTCTCTAATTTAGGCCTAAAACAAGTTTAAATCCAACATATACAATTCATTACAATAACAATTAACACTAACATGATAATTTCTAACATGAATAAACTATCAACCTAGATATATTTACCATAGCATATTATCTAATCACATATGTTATAACCACCCAACATTACAAACACACTAATCCACTCAAACACATACACACATATAATTATCAAATTTAGCATGCATTAATATATATTAAAATTATGGCTATTTCACTCTTCCCTCCTTCAAGAAGTTTCGTCCTCGAAACTTACCTCAATCATGATTCAAATAACTCGGGATACTTCTGTCTCATCATATTCTCAACTTCCCAAACCGCTTCATGCTCGGATTGGTTACTCCATTGAACCTTTACCATAGGGATTATCTTGTTCCTTAACACTTTATCCATTTCCCCAAAATCTTAATAGGCTTTTCCTCTATGGTCAGATCAGGTCGAATCTCTGGCTGATTTGTATCAATAACAGTATCTGGATCTGATATGCACTTCCTCAACTGTGAAACATGGAATACATTGTGTACATCCGATAAATTTGGTGGCAATGCTAACCGGTATGCTAATGGTCCAATTCTTTCCAAGATTTCAAAAGGACCTATGTATCTCGGATTCAATTTTCCTCTAACACCGAATCTGATTATTCCTTTGGTTGGAGAGACTCTAAGAAAAACATGATCTCCAACTTCAAATTCCAACGGTCTTCTTCTCTTATCAGCATAACTTTTGTATCGGTCTTGTGCAACTTTTAATCTTCGCTTAATGAGTTGAATCTTGTCTATTGCCTGTTGAATCAATTCTGGACCAATTAGAGCTTTCTCACCTATTTCATCCCAGTGGAGAGGTGATCGACATTTTCTTCCATATAGTGCTTCATATGGAGCCATTTGTATTGCCGACTGATAACTGTTATTGTAAGCAAATTCGACTAGAGACAAATAATCATCCCAATTTCTTCCAAAATCCAAGGCACAAGCTCTAAGCATATCTTCTAATATCTGTATTGTCCTCTCGATTGCCCGTCAGTTTGAGGATGAAAAGCCGTACTAAACTGAAGTTTCGTACCAAGTGCTTCATGTAAACTCTTCCAAAAGCGACTCACAAAGCGAGTATCCCTGTCTGATGTAATCGATATCGGAATACCATGGAGTCTCACTATCTCTCGGATATAAATCCATGCCATTTTCTCCAATGAACACCCACTCTCAATGGTATAAAATGTGATGATTTGGTCAATCTATCCACAATAACCCATATAACTTCATTCTTGGCAGGGGTCTTAGGGAATGCACTCACAAAATCCATGGTTATATCATCCCACTTCCATTCCGGAATTGATAATGGTTGCAACTCACCACCAGGTCTTTGATGTTCGATTTTTACTTGCTGGCATGTTACACACTTGATACATATTCTGCAATGTCTTTCTTCATATTGTTCCACCAATAATTCTTCTTCAGATCCTTATACATCTTCGTACTCCCTGGATGTATTGAATATGCCGTTGCATGAGCTTCCTTCAAGATTTCTCTCCTCAATTCCCCCGTCTCTGGTACAATATTCTATTCCCAAATCTGATAACATCATTTTCATCAAGTCTCAACTCTTTTCTTCTTCCCTCTTGTATCGCACTTTTTATCTTCACACTTTCTAGATCTTCTTGTTGTCTTTGCTTAATCAAATCGATAAGAGATGGTCGAAGTGTCAAATTTGCAATCATCACTTCTACTTTGTCCAAAGTTACTTCAATATCTAATCTTCGCAAATCTTCTTGTATTTCTCTTTGACTTGTAATCATGGTCGCCATACTCATTTGTTTCTTCCTACTCAAAGCATCGGCTACCACATTGGCTTTTCCCGGATGATATAGAATCTCTACATCATAATCCTTGATTAACTCAAGCCATCTTCTTTGACGCATATTCAATTCTTTCTGAGTAAAGATATACTTCAAACTTTGTGATCTGTGAATATCTTACACTTTTCTCCAAACAAATAATGTCTCCACAATTTCAAAGCTAAAACCACTGCTGCAAGTTCCAAGTCATGCACAGGATAATTCTTCTCATGTGGCTTCAATTGTCTAGACGCATAGGCGATCACTCGGTTGTCTTGCATCAGAACACATCCAAGACCTTGTATTGAAGCATCACTATAGACTGAATTCCTTTCCATTAACGGGTAAAGCTAAGATAGGTGCAGATATTAATCTTTCCTTCAAGTCTTGAAAGCTTCTCTCACATTTGTCATCCCACTCAAATCTCATATGCTTCCGGGTTAGCTTTGTCAATGGAATGGCAATCTTTGAAATCCTTGAACGAATCTTCGATAATAACCTGCTAAACCCAAGAAACTTCTCACTTCAGTAACATTGGTAGGTCTTGACCATTCCAATACTGCCTTAATCTTTTCAGGATCAACAGATATCCCATCCTTTGTGATAATATGTCCTAAAAATGCAACTTCTTTCAACCAAAACTCACATTTGCTAAACTTGGCATATAACTTCCTTTCCTTCAACCTTTGAAGAACTAAACTTAAATGCTTTTCATGTTCCTCTTCACTTCTCGAATACACTAGGATATCATCTATAAATACAATCACAAACCAATCCAAGTAGTCCTTGAATACCCTATTCATAAGATCCATAAAGGCAGCAGGGCATTCGTCAAACCAAACGGCATAACTAAGAATTCGAAATGTCCGTATCGAGTGCGAAAGGCCGTTTTTGGTACATCTTCCGGTTTAATTCGAAGTTGATAGTAACCTGACCTCAAATCAATCTTTGAGAAGACTGTCGCTCCTTTTAATTGATCAAACAAGTCATCAATACGGGGCAAAGGATACTTATTCTTAATTGTAATTTGATTCAACTCCCTATAATCGATGCACATCCGTAGACTTCCATCTTTCTTCTTCACAAAAGAACAGGAGCACCCCATGGGGAAATACTAGGTCGTATGAAACCAATCTTTTGCAATTCCTCCAACTGAATCTTCAATTCTTTCAATTCCGCAGGAGCCATTCTATAAGGAGCCTTTGATATAGGAGTGGTTCCCGGAATCACTTCAATACCAAATTCAATTTCCCTATCTGGTGGTAACCCAGGTAATTCTTCAGGGAAAACATCTACAAAGTCTCTCACCACAGGTACTACACCAATATCAAGCTCTTCACCATTTACAACTGTTTCTGAAGTCTTCTCCCATAACTCCATTGTATACATACTCTTAGGTCTCTTCCTCTCCAAGACATGAGTAACCTTCCCACTCTCCAGATCAAAGCTCATCTCCGCCTTACAATCTATACTACTTTATACATATTTAACCAATTCATACCCAAAACCGCATCAAAATCAACCATAGGCAAAACCATCATATCAATTGGCATATCACTATTAGCAATTCTTACATTAATTTCTCTACAAATACAAGGCTGTCTAGACTTCACACCCAAAGCAGTATTAATACTCATTACTCTATCAGTCAACACTTCAAATTTCAAACCACACTCATTCACAAACTTTTCAGCTAAACATGCATGAGTTGCACCAGTGTCTACTAATGCATATGCTGGATGATTTGCAATCATTATAGTACCTGCTAGAGTATCTGATGGAGCTTTCTCACATTGTTGTAAAGCAAAGATCCTAGCTGCTGTCATTCCTTTCCCGGGGTTAGGACCATCATTCTTTGGTTTGGTTGTACAATTAGCTACATGATGCCCTCTTTGTTTGCAATAGGCACAGAAAATAGGTTGTAGCATCGGATCCTTACACTCTGAAGCTTTGTGTCCTACTTTCCCACAAGCAAAACATGCTCCCGGAGTCCACTTACATTGAATTTGATCATGAGGCCCAAAACATCTAGGACATCTCTTCTCAAATGTGTTAAAGGGAGTAGAAGTCTTAGTAAAGATCCCAAATTCAATTTCTTTCCCGGAAATGGTTTCTTCCCTTTGCCATAAGTATCATACTTCTTGTAGGAAGTGAAGGGTGCGGTCTCTTTCCTAGGAATGTAGCTCTTCTATCACTTTGGGTCTTATTTTCATTCTGAATCTGTTCCGCCAACTTCGCTTTGTTCACAGCATCTGATAAAGTCGGAAGTTGAAACATCTTAACTTCTCCCTTGATTTCCTTGTTCAATCCATCTTGAAACTTCTGAACTTTCATCCTTTCATCATTATATATGCCTCCAGCAAATCTGAGCAATCTACAAAACTCTGCATAATACTCTTCAACTGTTCTATTGCCTTGCCTAAGACTCAGCCAGTCTGAAATCATCTGTTCTCGGACCGTGTTGGGAAAATATTGTAGAAAGAAAGCTTCTTTGAATCTAACCCATGAAATCGGTCTCACCATGTCTTGACTTGTCAATCTCCACCAATTATTTGCATCCTTCTTGAGCATATAAACCGCTAAGTCAACCTTTCTATTCTCTGGAACTTCACTAGCTGCAAAGGCTTTCTCTAGTTCTTCAACCCAATGCTCAGCAGTAGTAGGATCTGAAACTGTTCCATCAAACTCTGGTACAATCTTGACAAAATCATGTAACTTAACTTGGTCATTCCTCTCATTGCCTTGCACATTTGCTCCATGACCCATCGCTTGAGGAGTATGTTGTTGTATAAACTGCTGCTGGTGTTGGTACATCATTTGTTGATACTGTTGCATCATAGCAAACATATCTCTGAATATCGCACACATAGCATTCGGATCTCCCATTGGCATTTGTGTCATCTCTGGCATTGGTGGCATAGGAGGAAATGAAGGCATTTGGGGCATTGGAGGTGGTTGTGGAGCTTGAGCTGTAGAAGCAGAAGCAGGAGATGGAGTAGTAGTAGAAGCTGGAACAGATGATGAAATAGAAGCTTGAGCAGTTGATGATGATGGAGGAGGTGGCATGTCCTCCTTCCGACTGTTGTCTAGTTTGTCTCCGAGTCCTATCCATCTATAAACAACATATAATTATGCATGGCACTTGTTAAATATGCAATCCTAATGAAATGTCACTCAATTAACAATCACACAAACAATCAAAGCAATAATCGAACAAACCGCATTACTCAAATCAACTTAAGTTTATCCCAAACAAATCACACTACACTTAAAGTCAAATCATGTTTAGGAATCTATTTAAACAAGCAGTCATACAAACTAAGGCTCTGATACCAACTGTAAAGACCCGGCCCACTTAACCCAATTATTAAGTGTGCCAAATCTTCCGACCACGCATAATACTCAAATATTAGGAACAATATTCAAGTATTATACGTAAGGTCGTCTTAAAAAGAGATGTTTGTAATGGCTACCTGTTTAAAACAAATATAACATTCATAAGCTTAGAATTGAAACATTACCACTACATAGGTAGTGGTCATTAACTATATACAAGTCATACATAATATATTTATACATTACAACTTCCAAAACATACATAAACATAGAGATCTCACTTAAACCCAACTATATTACAAATACAATTCAACACAAATTACATTCCAAGGCTTAACAAATAAGCCTAAACACTTCAAAAAGAAATTTCATCAAAAGGAATCCTAAGCATATCTAGGCCTCTCTCCTAGTCATCCATAGAGTCTTCCCAATCAGTCCCATAGCCCATATCGTCATAGAGCTCGTCATCAAAATCACCTGCAAGATAGCAGCATGAGCCAAAGGCCCAGTACACAATAATGCAAACAAATACATATGCAATGCTCACTTAACTAAAAACAATGCAATAAATCACCACAACTTCATTATTTTTAGTTAAGTGAATAAAACAACACTGGAGTATTCAAACTCCGACTCAAGCTTGGGAATTCTAGGGGTCCTGAGTAACAGCAGCTGCTCAGGGGGTTGATATAGATAGACCGGATACCTATATCTCCTATATCTAACCGATAAAGAACAATAGCTTCATCTAGGGTTCACACTCCTTTATACAATCCACTTATCCCGGTCTATAATATCAATTAGTTCAACGGTCCCATACCGTGAACTAAAACATATTATTTCCTCCGAGCCTAAGTAGAGAAATACCGATACAGTTAACCCTATTAGCTACCCACTTAGCCAATAAAAGAAATCACCATTGCATCATGGTGAACCATTGCATCATGGATTTGAGTCATTGCATCATGACAAAGGATTGGGCTAAGTGCCTAAACTACCGTGCCATTGCATCATGACAAGGTTGTCGCTCCCCGGATCCGGATTCAACGACGTAAAGCACAACCAATTTCAATATCTTTTCATTAATCTTTGATTAAGGTCAAATTGATATGCCTATCCTAAGCAACAATCAATCAAAGTATTGTGTACCTGTACTAGCTCGAGAATCAATGGAATAACCGAAAGGGGATCACTCACTGTAAAAAGAAGTAATTAAACTCACACTTAGTTCTAGTATATATATTCATCAATTCTCAAGTATAATCATCCAAAGAAATTCAAATAAATCATTACAACATCATCACATAGCATTTAGATATCATATATTATCATAATACTCAACAAATACTTAAATGATCATTTATCAAGCTTGGGAGAACCTTTAACAACTAACAATAAGTTTTAAACTTTGTTTAGAAAGTGTATCAGTTGAAAAGAACTAAAATTTAAGCATTTTTAATTTTAAAATTTGTGAAAACTTAAAACATGAAAGTTGTATATCTCTTTTTAAGCTTTCCAACGCAATTTGAATCACCTCAATCGGAGGTCGGATGAAAAAGTTATGACTAATTTACAAAACAGCGTCGCAACAAAAACTATCCGAGAGCGAAACGCCCTAGCAAACGGGGCCGTTTGGGAGACCATTTGCACTCAGGGAAAATGAAATTTTGATCCGCGAGCGCAACACCCTTGCAAACGGGGCCGTTTGCTCTCAGGGAAAAAGAAATTTTGATCCGCGAGCGCAACACCCTTGCAAACGGGGCCGTTTGCGAGGCCGTTTGCTCCAAATGGGGCCGTTTGCACCAGCGTTTGACAGTTTACGAAATTTTTTTCAAACTTTAACACTTTTAACTTACTTTTCTCAACTCCTAACATGTCCTAAACCTTATACAAACTTCATACAACACTTCTTATACATTTAACAACATAAAACAAGAGTGATCTCCACTCCTCAACTTCAAACAAGTTCAAACACTACTCTACATAAATCAAACACTTCTTCATCAACCTTCACCAACCCTAGTACACTTCAAACAATCCTAATACTTGTCATACTTCAACACTTCAATTCCAAACCACATGAGGGCCTTCTACAACCTATCTACAACAACTCAAGCATTCTAAAGCTTTCCTAACAACTCTACAACATTCCAACAAGAATTTAGCATACTAACTACTTATTTTACACCACATATGCATATTTCATGAATTAAGAGGGAAATAAAGCATCTCAAACATCAAATAAACTTACCTCAATGTATCTATAAGGCTTGGGGAAGGATTTTTGGTGTGTTGAGTCCAAGAAAACTTGTTTTGGGTCTTGAAAATTTGTGGCCTTCTTGAGTTACGAATTTTCTTTTTCCTTTCTCTGTTTTGGAGAGTCTAATGATACAATTAGACTTTTGTGTTTATCCTATTATTGTTGACTTTTGAGGAGGCAGATTTGGGAAAGGCTTGGGCCTTATTTGGGCTTGGAGTTGGACTTAATTTGGGCTTAAGAAGGGTAAAATAAAATCTGCTAAGTTTAGTCTCTAATTTAGGCCTAAAACAAGTTTAAATCCAACATATACAATTCATTACAATAACAATTAATACTAACATGATAATTTCTAACATGAATAAACTATCAACCTAGATATATTTACCATAGCATATTATCTAATCACATATATTATAACCACCCAACATTACAAACACACTAATCCACTCAAACACACACACACATATAATTATCAAATTTAGCATGCATTAATACATATTAAAATTTTGGCTATTTCACATTAGGTTTTTATTGGATGTGTGTGTGTGCATGATAATTTCATGTTCTCATGGCTTAATGGACTTGATCTCTTAAGCTTATTGGCTTTGTTTTGTTGCTAATGGGTTTAGGGTTTTAGATGAGAATTAGGGTTTTAGGTCATGGGTTTTTAGATATGTAGAATGGAAATTGGGAAAGAAGAAAGATAATTAGCTAATTGGATTTAGAAATTAGGTTTAGGAATTTTAATGGAAGAAAAATTGATATCATACTTGAATTTAGAACTTTATGGCTTTAGGAATTTGATATTTAAAAGGAATTGTTTAGTTTTAATTTCTAAGATTTATGGTGTTAGAATTTTGGCTCAAATAGCTAAACTGACGTTTTAGGGTTTACGTGATTGGACTTGACAAATGGAATTTAATTTAATAATTAGAAGTATTAAATAATTTGAATTTGTTGAAATAGGTGATTGAAGTAGTTTAATGGATTAAATCGAGTATTTAAGGTATTGAAATCTCTATTTTCAATTAGATTCATTTTCTAATTTAATTAGGTTAAACTATCTAATAATATCCTACAGTTTACAAAACTTCACCAACTAAATCATTTAAAATCAATTTATAAACTAAATTTAAGTTAAGGTTCAAAATCACTTGTATTTTTATACTAATCGTCTAATAATATCTAATTAACTCAAATAAAATTTTAGGGTATTTCATATTTAACCCGAAAAAAAATGTAAGAAAAATATAGAACATTAACTATAGAGATATCTGTAGTGTAATACTGAAAATTTCTCAAAACACTAAAAGTTAAGTGTGCTCATGATCTACGATGAGTGACCTACTGAGAAATGAATTGTAATTTTCCGAAACGAGTGATATCTCGATAAATATAGTTCAAAGACAATAACTACTGGTTTATAATTGAATTATTAGATTTTTAAAGTACATCAGTTAGCAAAGGATAATTTAAAGATAAATCGCTGTGATTGAGATATACTCGTTAAAACTAGATATTAGAAATAATTTACATAAATAAAACTTAAATTAAGATTTTAATATCGAGTACACTAAATATATATATATATATTCTTAACTTATATAAACACTCATTATGTTTTATGAAATAAAACTTAACTAAAGAAACAATTAGAATTAAGTAAAATAAACCTATAGCATAGTTCTAGCATTTAAAAAGAATAGAGATATTCTATGGCAAGTTTAAATAATTTAAATTACACACAACATATACTCATGAGTAGAAATGGAATTAAGGAGGAAAATAAAAGCTCAGAAAACTGTTGAACCCTATTATATAAGTTTAAGCCTTATAAGAAAATTTTACCTGAATTTGATAAATGGAACATATTTGATCATTTGATCAATAAAAAGACTGAATATATGTAATTAAACTTTAGTATATTACCCTATATATACAAACATGAGTATCATATCATATGTAGAAATAGGATTTTGATATACAAACTTGATACGATTTAAGTATTACATAGATAAAAGATAATTTAGCTTTTAATCTGGTAGACAAACTCAATAACAAGCTTATATAGACATGTGGAGATTTTAACACATATAAAAGAAAAAGGTTCCTAAAATAAAACTTAAGTAATTCAATTGCAAATTAGAAAAATCAAGGTAATATAGATTGTAATTAAAAAATTAAACTTGATCAAGAATCTTGTAACTCTAAGTATAAAATTCAACACCTGTAAGACTATAAGGATATAAAGTATAGATTAATGGAAATCATAAATATTAGCTAATATAATCAAATGAACTAAAGTTACAAACTTAAAATAAGATCAAGATAAGGAAAATGAAAATAAATATAAATGTATTCGCTTTAACTAAAAAGTAGAGTAATGAACTTAAATTAAGTTTAATCACTAAACATAAAACAAGGAATCAAACTTGAAATAATACTTAAGAATACAAAACAAGAAAGATATACACAATTGTGATATCTTTCAGACCCCTTGAGTAACATAGAGAAAAATACAAAATGATTAGTTTTAACTTAATAATTAAAAACTACATTCGATAAGTTTTCCAATGACTACTCATGTTAAAATCTAAGTTAAAACGAATATAATATGCCCAATTTAAGATTTCGTGATTAAACTCAATATTTGAAAACAACTAAAATAGTTTTTTTTTTAAGAAAACTAAATTATACGAATTTTATAGTTAACTTACGAAGCGTTAGCCTTTACAAACTTCAAATGACTAATTATGTTCAAGGTTAGATTAAGAATGTTAAAACTCGAAGTTTAACACAAAGACACAATAGGTTTCTTTGTATGAATAATAGTATAGTAATAAGTATCCATTATCTAAATTCTCAGGGGAGACAGATCCGTCTTCAAGTTTTCTTGTAGACTTCCACGACCATTAACCAAGGATAAACAAGTGAGTATATTCCGATGACCTTCATATCTACTTGTGCTTGTAGTTTTAGAGTATGATATTTTGTTAATATTAATTAAATGATTCAAGTATGGGGTTGAGAAATTTACACTTATGGTTGCTCGTGTTTGTTATCTGTGTTGAAAATACTATACATTATTATGAACGTTAAGTATTGAGTGTTGTTTGATCATTTTGATCTTTGCGAGTGTCTAATAATTGTCTGATCGCCAAATAAATGGACTTAATGACTATTGGTGTGATAATTATAATATTGATCATGCATTGCACGATTGCATGTAGGAGGCCATCACCACTACACTTTGACTTGGATGGGCTACACTGTCCAGTGAGGACGATGAACATGGAGGACCGAAGTGGTATATGCCTAGTGTGCACCATGAGCCTTGTTCTAGGGGAATGGGAACTAAGTCGTCCTAAGGAGATGGCCCACCTCCTAGGATCGCACCGGGTCATTGTTAAGAATATCTTGCTTCAATGGGATGTTGTTATATGTATATTATTTTCTATATATGAAAAACTCCTTGAATAAATTTGATTCCCAAAGTATTAGCGGTCTGGGTACTGATGTGTGGATGTACCCCAACCCCGGATTCGAAGGGTGTAAATCCGAATATATATATATGGTTACCGGTTAACCATATATATTTGTTCATTTGCTTGTCTGCATTGCATATGCTTGTTTAATAACTTGTTTTCTTTTGCTTGAACGGTATGGAGCGAGGGTATACTTCACTCAGCTAGTTGTAGCTGACTCCCCAACAGTTTGCTTTTGCAGGTAAGTTGAGTACATGGATGGGATAGGATCTGAGTGCAGAGCGTGATAAAGATCAAGTTGTATAAGACTGATAGAAGATTAAGGATTTGATAGGTTAAACCTAGTTGAGAGAATAAACATAAAAATGTAGTCTTTTTCTTGATTTAAACCTAGTTGATATTTTGTGTTAAACCTAGGTTTGCCTTATCTTGTCGTTTGGTAGGATATCTGATTCTCTGTGGTCTTTGTAATCTGTGGAAGTTTTGATATCCAATAAATTATTTTCATAATAAACTTATATATGTATAATACAATGAGAGGATAATTAATTAGAGTCGTGGTAAACTCTGACTTGCAAGGCGATCCTCATGTTGCGGGTGTACACGTGATATGGAGATTTAGAACAATCCTATTAGGCCCCCTATAGGGTCGCGACAGTAATGATCATAACTCCACTTTCGGAATTGAAATTAATTGTAGTATGTGAAAGATATGAGCTTTTAAAGTTCGAGGAAGCTTTTAGTCTTTTTTTTTTTTTTTTTTTCCTTTTTCCCTTTCTGACTAAGTATTTGTTTGTTTTTTTCCTTCTGATGATTTGGAGATGTTTTAGAGAGAGAGAGAGAGCGAGAGAGAGAGAGAGAGAGAGAGAATTTATAGGAAAGATGTTCGGGTCCCCCAAGTTTTGAAACTTTGGCAATAATTTTTATTTTTAGTGTCTAATTGACACATATAATAAATACTTATTCGATAATATTTTTAAATAAAAACTTACTACCTACTATATCAAATATTCTGAATATTATGATTTACTCAAAATTTTTAATTTAAAACTTTTATTTTCCAACTCTAATTTATGTTGTTGAAAATTATAATTTATTCGCTAAGTGTTTAAATTATTAGTGTTTTGATGTTTTATGACTTAATTAATAATTAAAATGTCCCTAATTTTACTTTGTTTATATTTTAATATTCGAAATTTATGGGATTTATGCTTTGTTCGTACTTTTCGAATTATTATTGGAATATAATTTATTATCATTCTTGGCCTTTAGTTTATATATTAACCATTATTTACTGTTATATCTTTTTGAAAACATTTTTTTGAAATAGATTTTATATATGAATATATATTTTTTATTTGGATTACGTCGTTTATTAACTATATTGGTAATTACCAATATTTAAATTATTGAAAAAAATATGGTTGATTTTTCAGACATTTTCTAAAATCATTTGTAAGACATTACTATTTATTTAACAATTACCAAAATTTAAGTAGATGTATGATTCGGGTTGTTACAGTTTCAACCAGTTCTATTGAAAAAAAAAAGGAAAATAATTAGATAAAAAATTTAAAAATTATATTAAATATATAATTATTTATGTTTATACTATTTCATATGAATAGTAAAATTTTTATGACCTATTTACAATATTTAATGTTTTATTATCTAATACAAATAAACATAACTTAAAGTTATATATAATTTAGTTTATATAAACTTCTCCTAAAAACATAATTTATTTCTTAATAACATGAGACTATCTATTTGTATATAATGTTCATGTTATCCTTTTGAATATTTTGCAATCACATATTATTAATTATAATTGATATTAGTTGTATTTGTATATAAATAAATACACATTCTATAAAAAATTATAAAAAAATTTTGGCTAAATAATTTAACACTTTTAGACGAAATAATTAATTATTTTTAGTTTAAAATTTATTTTATTAAAATATAAAATTCATTTTTTTACTTAAAAAAAATCGGTTCCACAATTCCCAAACTCAAATAAAAAATCACCAATTCCATAACACTTAACTAGAACCATGGGAGACAGATCTAGAATCGTACCCATGTCTATGTATATCATTGTAGTTGTCACGTTCCAAAGAATACCCTAAACGTAACAGTTCACTTAATATTAAAGATTAAGTATGACAACCTTAGCCATTCCCAAAAGCTTTGATATCAAGTGTAAGGCGTGCTCTCACAAGTTTAGAGGACCATACCTGGGATTATGAAGCTTAATAGATATAATAATGTTTAGAGAAAAGAGAACTCATAATATTCATTCACTTATAACAATGATCTTACAAACTTAGGGACATTTCCCTTAATTTCTAGTCTATTACAAGAATATTATATAGCTTAACCGAAGCTAAACTTCATCTAGAATTTCTTTGTCCAAAAAGAAATTACCTGATTGTAGGGTCCTCGTGGCCTCAACCACAGGTAGGGAAACTACAAAAGATATCTATAGGGGTATAAGCTAACAGGCTTAGTGAGAATTATTTCCATAAATAACTTCTTATAATAAGATTTCAAACAAGTAGTTTAAGCAATCGAATGGGATGCAACATACACGTGGGCAAACAAGGCATATAGCTTTCCGGGAACTATACATTGAATGGATTTGTGCCCTCCATTCGGGGTTTGGTGATACATAACCTCAAAATAAGTAGTTTTAGTTAAAAAGTTTTATGCTTACGATCAACATCGCCAAGCATTCCGGGTCTACTTGAATTGACCTTGTTTTCGGATTTTCTGCCAAGCATTTCCTTAAAGCCGCCAAGCAATTGCTTTCGGATGCTCTGCCAAGTGTTGCTTTCGACATGAGCCTACTATCCTTTTCACCCGAGGATAATAACCTAAATGCAATGTGACTCACTTCGTGGTATGCATGAATCCATTTATTTATGATATCGTAACATGATTATTATTGAATTTAAGGCGATCAAGGAATTTCATACAAATCAAGTATTATACTAAAACAATCAATTAAATCAATTCCGGCCTCGATATTCTTAGGATTCTTTCATGGAATTATTTTACATACATATCCATTTGTCTTTACAAGCACAACAAGTATATCATTTTAAGGAAATAAACTCACGATGCCATGTCGACTATTCCTCTACACGGGTGAGTCGTTCACACACTTCTCTTAATCGAAATAATCTTCAGGGATAGGCATCCTTCCTCAGAGTCACCTAGCCAAAGAAAATACCCACAATGAGTATTCCTTGATGATTTTCTTGAATTTTGCAAAACAATGTCAAAAGAACGTTAAAGTTCGTATAAATGAAAGTTCCAATTTAAAATGGCCATAACTTGGTCATTTTAACTCGGAATCGCGTATATAATATACCGATTTCTACCTACTCGAAAAAAATCTATCCATTTCTAAAACTATTTTTGTCAAACTAAACCATTTAAGCCCCGAAACAGTGGCGATGAATTTCACCACGAATTTTCTAACTCAAAAACAACTTTTGTTCAACCATTCAAAACTTGCTTGATAAATACTTAGTTATCTATATAGTTGAAAAATTCTCTTTTTATAGCTACATAGCTCATATTTAAGCATGCTCAAGTGTTTTGTTGTCCTGTCTTGTTTCTTGAATAAAATAATGTTGGTTTGAAGTTTTAGAAAAATATAATTTATAAGAATTTATTTGGTAAATCTTTTGAAATGAATATTTTGTTTCTTTTGTTTTCCAAAATTGCTTTATGTTTGTTTTATTATTTTTCCCAAGTAACTTTTTGAAAATAAATTTTCTACTTTCTATGTTTTCTATATTAGTACTACTTTTCCTATTTATATCTTCTTTGCCTATTTGTTGGTAAAGATCTTTATTTGAAAATTCCTTATCCTTTCATTTTGTTATCTTTTCCATAAAAATCGTTCTTGTACTATCAATCATTTTCTTTTGAAAAACAAAGTGGAATAATAAAGGATTTACGAAGCTTTTTATAACAAAAGTAATTTCTAAATTTTGTAGTGGTTCTTTTTGTAATAAACTTATGTTTGCCGAAATCATAGGTTTTATACTTTTCATAAACTTATTCCTAAGTGGTAAAATCTGCTTTTGTTAATCATTTTAGAACTTGAAATTTTGGACAACAATTTAAATGAACATGATTTATGTGAAATAATAGTAAACAAAAATAGCATAAATAATAAAGTCAAGTATTGGGAGTCTTAGCTTCTTCAAGGCTCCCGGGACTAAGAAATGGACTAGTCCCAAAATAAAAATAAAATGAAACAAAGAAAGTTTTTTTTTTAATTGATAAGGACAAGTCTAAGACTAGAGACTAGTCTTAAAATAACAAGGAATAAATAAATAAATTGCAATGGAATAATAAATAAATTGCAAGTGAGCTTATATGCTCTAAAGAATATGTATATATATATATATATATATATAGAAAATAATACTTAGATATAGTAACAATAATATGAACAAAAAAATAAATAGATTTTCATGAACAAGAACAATACATGAACATAATGTAGCTTCCATAACTTTTAGTCTTTGGAAACTCACACTATGGTCATGTAAAGTTATATGACATGAGAAGAAGAAAATAATATGGAATGGTTACCTAAAGTAGACTTTGGTAGTGTTATGTAGTTATGAGTTTTTGTTGTAGGTAGAAGTTATTTTGGAATAAATTTGAAATAGCCATGAATTCCTTAAATTGCATGCTAATGTGTTATTGGAATGAAATATATTATATGTGTGCTTAGTTAATATAATTAGTGAATGTGTTATGTTATATGTGTATAGTATTATGAAATTCATATTATTGTTTGATATGTATAAATGTGTGTGTAGTGTAATGAATAAATGTGTTTTTTGCAAATTAATATGCATGTGTTATGTTTAGAATCTAATTAAATTATTTTTGAATTTGCTTAGATTATGACATAGTTTTTGTAAACCTTAGACCCACTTTTTAAGCTTAAATTCAACCCAAATGAATTTGGAATTTGCCTAAATTAATTCTAGGACAAATATACCCCTAATGGCTAAGTTTGGATGACAATTGACTTTAATTTAGACAAGTTAAGCCCTCCTTTTTGGGTAGCCCTATTTTCATACGAATTTTCATCTTCTTTGTCTTTCTTTCTTTCTTCCTTTCTCATCCCAAAATCTTTAACCCTAAGCCAAGACTTATTACAAGCTTTAGGATTTGAATATCATTCCAAGCCAAGATTCAATCATGTGAATTTAATGCAACCATTATCTTTATTTTATGTTTTATAATGTGTTGTTTGTAAATGTTAGGATAGATATGATTTTGAGGTGATAATTGGTGTGGGATTGATTTGATGCATTGATGATAGTTTGGGTGAGATTATGTGATTAATGGAGTGGTAATTTGTATTTTATAGGAGTGTTGTTGTGAGGGGATGAATGTTATGGGAGATTGAAGGATTGAGTAGTGAGTTGTGAATTGGAAGTGTAATTAGAGTTTTGATGCTTAGAAGTAGGATACATGTTGTTAGGATAGTGTTTGGATCCTATAACAAGCTTTGGAAAGTTTGAATTTAGTTTGGAGAATTTTTGAAAAAAAATTGAACAAAGTTGTAGTAAAACAGGGGAATTCAAAAACAATTTTTGTATAGGCTAAAATTTGAACGTACGCCGGCATCTGGGATTTCTACGTCGCCGGCCTAGAGGCGGTGTTGGAAGCCCACAGAATCAAATTTCTTAAGGCTGACCAAACGCCGCTGCCTTTCGCTGGAAAAGTCAGCCGGCATTCATCCTTTCATATTATACGCTGGCTGCTGGGAATCAAAGCCGCCGCGTATGTGTTAAAGCTGCCAGCGTATCTGGGTAAGCAAACGGCTTACACCTCTCTGGACGTTTTGAAAATTTTTGAATTTGGATTCTACGCCGGCTCAAGGCCGCCGGCATAAAATGAAGGCAGTCAGCGTACCCTTGAACACTGCCAGCGTTGGCAGTGTTGATTTTCAGAGTATCGAACATCAGCTCAAAGCCGACGGCTTTGGCTGTTGGCGTATCCCCTGCGCTTTTGAATTTTTAAAATTTTTCGAAGTTTGATATATGATCAATTACGTATTTGTTAAGCGATCTAGGATATAATAGGAGTTTAAATGCTTATTATGACTTGTATTAATTTATTTGATTTCTTTGATATATTTATATTTTATACTAGTTAATTAGTGCTTAAGCTAGTGTGAATTTAATATTGATTAAACAGTGATAGATCCTCGCCCAGTCAATCCTGTTAACTCCCGAGCTATCTCAGGTACGCGGTAACTTGCTTGTCTCTTTGCTAGGATAGGCATCAAAATCAAGCTACCTTAAATTAAGAAAATCCTATTGATATATGAGTGTTGATTGTCGTTGTTTTTCGTTGAATCTAGTTCGGAGAGTGGCACCCTGCTCAGATTGGGGGCAGGGTACTTTCTCGTTAATGGATAGAATTGTTTAGGAAAGATGAGTATCCGAGCTGCTCATATCAACCCCCTGAGCGTCGTGATGCGTTACTCAGGAACCCTTAGTATTACGGGCTACGCCGGAAGGTGGGGCTGCCTAGTCTGTATGAACAGTAGGGACCACTCAGGGATGCGGACGTAATACTAAATCCTTGTGGTCCAGAGTTTAAATACTCCCATGTTGTTTTACTAACTAAAGACTTAATAATGAACAAGTGATTGGTGCATAGTGCATTTAGTCTAAGAATGTGTGATTCACTTCGCATTTTGTATTTGTTACTTGTGTCTGGGCCTTTGGCTCATATTTTATCTATTTCAGTGATGATCCGATGATTCTATTACGTATGGGGTACGGAACCGACTTTGAAGATTTTCTTGATGGGTTGGAGGATTAGAGATGACCATGGACTCAATGGACCCCTATGAATGTAATAGATTAGATGTGGTTCTTTTTGGATAATGTAAATATAGTGTTAGTTGAGTTGTGTTTTGAGGATTTTGCTAATGCTTGTAAGAAGCCTTTGGGTGTATAATATATATGTATATATATGTGTGTGTATTAGCTATTTAGAAGTTGAGTTGTTTCTTTGCCAAAATATGTGGTAGTATCGTTTTTTAAGGTTTTTAAAAAAAAAAAATTTATGTCTCCCATTGTATAATACCTTTATGGAATTAGATAAACAATTACTCAAACAATTTCATTAGGCAACCTTACATATAATCTTAGGGGTTATATGTGGTTGGGGAACCATTATCTCCCATTTCAAATATAGAGGTGATAGCGGATCCTTACAAAATTTGAGAGAGTTTTGGGAGGACAGTTGGAGACAGTTTTGAGAAGAGATTTTGAGAGAGTTTTAGTAAGAAAATTATGGGTAGTAATTGTATGAAAGAAGTGAAAGAGGAGGGGGGTATTTATAGGAAATTGAGAAGTGATTTTTGTATGATTAAATTAAATAAAAATTGAAACAAATTGAGGAAGAGGGGACATGGGGGGGCGCCGGCCATAGGTAAGAGAGAGGGGGAGAGATTTTATTTTTTAATTTTTTTTTTTTTTGCTTTTTGTTAATTAAAAGAAGTAATATGTAAGGTAGATGTGAAATAAAGTTATGGAAAAAATAAAAAGTAAAGGTTATAGGTTATGGTGTTTGTAAGTGTAGGTGTAAGAAAAAGTAAAGATAAAATAATAGTGTAGAATAGTAATGAATAGTATAATGTAAAGTAGATATGACTAATAAAGTACTAGTAGTAAGAAAATACACCTATAATAGCTATATCTGATATTTTTACTTATCGAAAAATTTTAAAACTGATATTTTTGAAAACCTCATATTTTTATGAGTCTAACAGTATATTCGAAATATTTTTACTATTCCGGGTTCCAGGACACGTTTTTCAAGAACTGTGTCCGATCAAGTTCAAAACGGGTTGTGGTTTTACTAATCTGATCTTTTTATGCTACCTTAGATAATTATACACTATTCTACATTCTAAACTCCTACTTACTCTTACCGAGTTTCTTATTCGGGATTGTCGGACTTAAGCTATTTCGTATAACTAAGGTTTTGTTGACTATTAGAGTTTCGGTTGACTTCCGGTTTAGGGTTTTAGACTAAATCGATTCCAAAAATTTGGGGGTTTACAGTAGTATTAGACAACTTTAGCACCTTACAACATTGGATTTAGTAAAAAGAGCAATGGAGGTAAAGAAGCAAAAGTAAAGTTAATAGCTATAGATCTAAAAGGGGGAAAAAAAATTTGTTTCATTGAATCAAGGGATGGTAGTATCCTTTTAGGCTTATTTAATGAGCCTTGAAGAAGTCATTAGTAATTTGATTAAAGATATTTTGTTTTTGCTACGTGTACAACATGCAGAGATGTACTGGGCTTAAGCGAATATTGGTTTTTTTTTTTTTTTTAATGGACCTTTCATGTTTACTATTTGTGCAACATATGCAAAGATGCATTGGACTTATGAGAATGGTGGTTTTGGGGTGTTAAATATTTTTTTCGTTTTTTCATTACATACCGGTCTACTAAATTATTTAGTGATTCAGATTTATATAAAAATATTATTATATGATTAAAATACTTAATATATTAAATGTTATATTTATTTTAATGATTAAATAATTAATTACATGGTACCGATGAGATTGTATAAGCTTTTTCGTTTTTGTTTGTCCACAAACAATATTATGCAAATATGGAAGGCTGAAATTTTTATGCGTTAATATAAAGAATGATATATGAACTTAAATAAAATATATGTATTTGAACTTTTAAATTGATCAATATAATATCTGAAAGGATTTTTCGTACACGCCATCAATACTTCAATAAAATTGATCAATTTTAAAGTTTTTAAAGTACTAAATTGATTAATTTAAAAGTGTGTAAATGGGATGGATTTGCTAACAATTCAGAAAATTTTAAGTGCAAGACACAAGAGAAGCAACAGACCCTCTCATTTTCATCGTAAAAAACACAATGGAAGTACAGATTAACCTAACAACATCGTAGTTGACCTTAATTTCTACAAATTTTGAATTTTGATCTTCGTCATCTGCATGTAGATCAAAATTGGGGGATATATTCTAGTGATCAAAATTGTGTCCACCAGTCTAACTATTAATTTCAATCTAACTGTTAGTTGGAACTGAAATTCAACTTGATGAAGGACAAAAAATAGGTTTTTTAGGCTAAACCTTTGAAAGTTCAAATGCATTATGGCCTCCTTTATTTAAAAAATTTGTAGTATGGAATATGATCCAGTGGTCACATGAATTGACGGGTAAGCAAAGAAAATTATAATTAGTGACCAACATACTAGTTTTTTCGGAAAACAGCTGCTCTCCTGTTTCGTCATCAAATACGTAACAAAACTTGAGTCCCACGATTTATGTATCCTGTGATCTATATATATCTGACCCCATCAACAACAATTTTCAACACAGTTTATATCCTTCTTTTCCTCATATTTTATCCTTCAAACTTCCTAGTATCTGGTACACAACCAAAGAACTCATGTCTCCTCCAAGCATTCTCCTAGTAACATTTCCCGGACAAGGTCACATAAATCCTTCCCTCAATTTCGCAAAGCGTCTAATCCGCATAGGTGCACATGTTACCTTCTCCACTGCCATCTCTGCACAAAACCGCATGGCTGAAACAAAAACGCCTCCACTCTCTGGGTTGTCCTTCCTACCTTTCTCAGACGGGTACGACGAGGGATATCCCGGGACTGATGTTAATCATTACATGAAACAACTAACATGTCTCGGGGCTGAATCACTCAAGAACATCATCAAAACTCAACAAACTGAAGGTCAAAAATTTACACACGTTTTCTTCACTGTTTTGATTCCGTGGGTGGCCGAAGTTGCAGATTCCTTAGGGCTTAAATCAACCCTTCTGTGGATTCAACCTGCAACGGTGTTTGATATTTATTACTATTACTTCAATGGATATAAAGAGGTTATTGGAAATGCATCAAATGAGCCATCGTCCCAAATTCAATTGCCGAAGTTGCCAACCTTAAGTGGAAATGATATTCCTTCCTTTTTTAATCCTTTAAGTCCATATTCTTTCAGTATTCCTCTTTGGGCGAAGCATTTTGAAATTTTAAACAAGGAGAAGAATCCAAAAGTTCTTGTAAACACCTTTGATGCTTTGGAGCTAGAGCAACTACAAGCAATTAAAAAGCTCATCTTGATCTCGGTCGGCCCACTGGTCCCATCAGCCTTTTTGGATGGAAATGATCCCTTGGATACTTCCTCTGGAGGTGATCTAATCCAAAGTTCAAGGGATTATATCGACTGGCTCAACACAAGGCCTAAAGCATCAGTTGTGTATATATCTTTTGGGAGTATTTCAATTTTGTCAAAGCCCCAAAAGGAGGAAATAGCACGTGCATTGATCGAGACTGGGCGACCATTCCTTTGGGTCATTAGGCAGAGGAAAGGAGCTGAGAAAGAAGAGGATAGGTTAAGTTGTCAAGAGGAGCTTGAAAAGCTAGGGATGATAGTACCATGGTGTTCTCAAGTGGAAGTCTTATCTCACCAGTCGACCGGATGCTTCGTTACACATTGTGGGTGGAATTCCACATCCGAGAGTTTGGTCTGTGGTGTGCCAATGGTTGCATTTCCACAATGGAGTGACCAGCAAACGAATGCGAAGCTTATTCAAGACGTGTGGAAGATAGGTGTGAAGGTAAAAGTTAGGGAGGATGGAATGGTGGGAGGAGAGGAAATAAAGAGGTGTTTGGATTTGGTTTTGGGAAGTGAAAAGGAGGCAGAAGAAATGAGAAAGAATGCCAGGAATGGAGTGAGTTAGCCAAAGAAGCTGGTAGGGAAGGAGGATCTTCGGATTGCAATTTAAGGGCTTTCTTGGAAGAGATAAATGCATCACATTAGGAGCATAAAGAGCTGATGCCCCAAGGTTTTCCCTAAATGTAGAACATATATAGATTAGTCTTCAGAGCATGCAATAACTATACTAGGATATTCTATGTGAGAAACGCATGTTTGACATTGTACTACTCCTTTTGAAGTAGCCCTGATTGGTATGTCATTTCTCTAACAGTTATCAAAGAATATATGTCATTGCTTATTCCTATACGAATTTGGTTTCAGATAGCATATGTTGAATGAATAATTACTTCGGGTTACGTATTAAAACTGATTTGAATCCGCACTATTAATTTATTATTATAATTTTTGTACTTTATTAATTTATAAAGCAATAGTTTGATATTGTTTCAATTTGGAAAATATAGCTTATAACATCGTTATAATATCGTCTTTTATGTTATAATCCCATTCATTAATGACAAGTGATGCATAATTTTATAAAATAAATAAATAAGAGTGAAAATAAATTTATTATGTCCATCTCCAAGAAGAAATAAATTATGCGAAATGAAAAAGAAAATTTGTGATGACTATTTTTAATGCGCAAAACCTTATAATTGTCAATAAATTGTAAATCTAACATCATTTAAATTATGTATTAATATATGAGTCTAGCCTATCGTTAATAAAATAGGTGAAAGACTAACTTTTTAGATATGGATGGAGAAAACACGCATATATTGGACACTGTAAGATTGTGATGCATTGTCTGACCCTTTCCTTCTTGGTTTTAATATGAACAGAAGCTCATTACGGTTTGTTGTACCATGTACATATACATATAAGGAAGTGATATATATATATATACCATATTAATCTTAACTTTTCTTTTTTGGACTTACATATTAATCTTACCTACCACTATATTAATTTCACTATCTATTATAATATTCTATAGCAATATTAATTCAAATAAATATAGTTTACTAAATAATTGTGCATAAAATAGCTTAATCATTGACACACAAAGTATTTAGAAAAATTTCATGTTACATTTATTTGTGCAAATATGTCAGAATGCATTTTTCAATTACCTATTGATTCCATGAATACCCAATTAAATGACATCCAAATTTGAAAATAATGAAGGAATTCAAAGATTGGGAAAATTAGAGCAAGGACAGTTCAAAATTTGTATTATTGATAAAAACTGAGTAGTTCTTACCCTAGCGCATACACTTGTGGTAAGCTTGAAAGTTACCAAAAGTAGAATTCAAAAACTATCAAAAATAGAAATGTCCTAAAACAAATAGACATAAAGTAAATAAAAGAACAAATGAAATGCTGCAAATGGCAAAATAAAATAGATTTGTTTATAAAACATTATAATACATTTAAAACTTTCCCAAAATAGAAAAATTGTCATTTGAGAGTTTAAATGATGGAATTTGTCATAAAACCAACGTAACACACCACCAAAGGTTGTAACTTCTTCTTGTTGACTCATTTCTTTCAAGATATGGATCTAGAATTATAGAATGCCACTTGTTAGTCTTTGCTTCATCTTCTGAAGTACCTATTAGCCATAGTTTTAACCTCATTAATCATTAAGTCATGTTGAAATGCATTAAGTACTATCTCAAGTGAAACTCAAGTTTTTAATTTTTAAATAATTAAAATAATAATTACTGTTAAAAAAATATTATCTTATATTCTTATTATGTAGAAATTTCATTATCTTTATTGGTAACTATCACACCTCAAAAAGAGACTTAGTAAGACTAGCCTAAATTTATCATATCACATGTGCACTCATAATATGAGAATTGTCTTACAAGTCAGATATTACAAAACTCTAGTTATTTATTAATATCTCTTACCTAAATTATTAATATACATAAAATATTATTATTGAAACTCAAGTATAGAATCTGATTTTCAATATTTCACCAAGATTGCAGGGAATTGGTATTCCTTACCAAATAGTAAAATTAGGTTCTAACCTACAAAATATAATGTCTCAAATGTTTATATAGCTTAGCTAAATTGTATTCTAAGTTTCATTGTGACCTATCTTTATAACTTCAAGAAAGTCTAATAATGAAGCACTCTTCACTCATTCCTAGCTTAATCACAGCAAGCATTATCCCTACACAAAAATTGTTTGGAGGTTGAACGAAACCACAGTTTAGTGAGTTCGTTCCTCAGCACTAGCCATCGCACAAGTTACCAAGCATTAATTAAACATTTATATAGGGCTATCTACACACGATATGAATGCATATGTGATGAATGCAAACAACACATTTATAGGCGTCTGGAGCCATAGATGATGTATATTTGCGCTATCTACACATCAGCTGTCTCCCATACTTACTTGCATCGGACACCTTATCTTACCTGAACGAGGTTACTTGGTGGTAGCATCCATCCAGACTCACCCAATGCTTACCCGTCATTGGTAAAAAATGCAAATAATCCCCAATGCGTGTTTTATGCTAGTTAATGTTTAAATCTGACCATCACCAAATAATGGTGAATTAGGTAGGTCGACCCCGACTTTGGTAACATTTACTGCCAAAACATTACTTAGAAATGTCCTAGGTTTATTTCATTAACTCATTTAATAAAACTCATGTAAAAGATGTATGGGGAGCGACTTGAGATTCTCCATGTCATGTTCTTTAAAAATACTTTCAATTGTAAATCTCGAACATTTCTTACAGACGCTTTCAATTACCTACGACGAGTATATCCAATTAGTTTATTCAAGTAATTATAGTTACCCATTTATTCTAGCGATCATGCAAATGATGATATTCACAACAATCAGTCATTCAACAAACAAGTAATACAACTAACATAACAATAAACAATAGCAAACACAAACAAATAGCAAATCATCAAAACTCCATCGCCTTAGCTTTATTGTGTACTTTCTTTATATCAGACTTGGAAATACTTGTGGTTCAAGAACTTGGACTCAATATCTCTTATGAAATGAAATAACATATATTATTATGTTCCTTATTGGTATAGTGATTCTAGTTGGGCTCTTTTGTGTCCTAACTCAAATTTTATTAATCATGATATATTTTTATGTACTTAATTAAGAGCTTTAAATTTTATAAAGGTTATATTCTTCAGGTAAAGTCATGAAATTCGTAGTAATATAATTTATGTAAGAGAAGTATTTCTATAATTCTTAGATGTCAGTTTTTAGCTATGTAAACTTAAATTGAGCTTGTTATATTCCTTTTAGCTTTTTTTCTAGCATATGAATAGTGAATTTGAAGCTCATTAATTTTTCAATTTTCTAGTTTTAGTATAAAATTCATATTATTGGGTTTTTCTTGTAGAAAGTGGTCTGGATAATTCCAAATATTAGTTTTTATTATGTAATTTTTAACTGAGCTTATAAAATTCATTTTAATTAGGATTTTCATATATAAATAGGTGTTGGAAGGTTTGTTTTGAGTACTATATGTTAATTAACTTAATTTTATTAACTTGTAAATTTTATTTACTCAATAAATGCTGATAAGTTTTATTGAATATTTTTAAGTCTTGTTTTACTTAATAATTTTATTATTAAGCTTTTATTACCTATATGATCCTTTTAGTATGTCTACCCTAATATAGTTAATATTTACTACCTATTATTTATTTTCATTATGTTTCGCTTGTTTCTAATTGAGGCTTTTATCTATATTTAAGGAGAGCATACTATTAGAATTTATCTGTATTTACATTCTTTAATGCCTACTTTGATAGGATAATTTTCTTGATTATTTACTTTCTTTGTCGACCTTGTTTGTCTACATAAATTGGAATTTCTATTATTTATTAGGTCACATCCTAGTATTTTTTCTTTGGTTACCTTTATAACATATTTGTAGGCCAAGGAAGCTAAATAGGTATTAAATGTATATTAAACTTAATTAATTTAAATTTAAAAAAAAATTATGTAGATATAAAGTCGTGATATGTAGGATATAATCCAAAAAGTTTGATTCGGTTTCTCTAATAATTCATCATTGGACATCTTTGAAACAAATCTTTTGTTAGTTGAAGTGTGCACCTTGACAAGGTATACAATACAAAAAACAATGGTCATTCTTATGTCAAATGTTTTTCAAATGCGAATTAAATTGGATCTAATAAGAGACAAAAATAAACTATGACAGGTTACTGTGCTTTCTTTGAAGGGAATTTGACATTCTCAAAAAGTAAGGAATAAAATGCTGCACCCGGATTGAGTATAGAGTCAAAATTTGGAGCCATGAACAAATTTACTTGTGAAGTGATGTGGATATAGCAGATCTTCACGATAAGAAAACTAGCATTTAAAAACATAATTCTGCGACTGAAAATTAATAGAACAAATTCTATTTTTTACAAATAGAATCAATAATGGTGGTTTCTACGATAGAAATTTACACTTAGATAGATAATTATTGTTTGTAAAGCCTAGTTTTCTTGTAGTGTTAATTGAAATTGAGATCATAGTTTCTAGCTAGCAAAAGTATGGTAAGATAATCAAGTTGTTTTTGTTTTCATCCCATACATGGAATTATATTATCCTTTATATAAGATTTGTTTTACTAGATAATGGGTTGAGTTTTGTTTTCCTAGCAAAGATTGTTTCCTTTGTAAGGATCATTTTGACGTTTAAAGAGATGTGCCCGATTAATCAAATATGTCTTTATACATGTAATTCTTTATTAGTCAATTCTCTTATATCAATTTATTTGATTGTAATAGTTTTATTCTATTGAATGAACTTTAATCACTTTTTGGCAAAAAAAAAAAAATTCAAGCTACTTTTTAGATCACATGTGATCTTGTGTTTCATAAACAAACCAAACATATTGAGATTAATTGTCATTTTGTTTGTAAAATGATACAACAAAACTTGACATTTACATGATATGTAGAATGCGGAGAACAACTTAGAGATTTTTTCACAAAAGCTCCAAATGAAACTGAAGTTAGTTATCATTGTAACAAGTTGGTCTTGATTAATGTCTATGCTTTAAATCAATGGGGAGTGTTACAAAATAGGAATTGTAAATAATATTATACTTACTACATATTGTAATTAATGTAGTGGAAGGTAGGGACTACTACAACAACTTAGAGAAGAATTTTTCAAGAGCTCCATCCATGTGTGTGTTTAATCTTTAAATGAGGAAAAAAATAAAGTATCAATTATAGAAGTTCTAAGATCAGTAATTAAACTTTCTTTTGATTTGGGGTTAGGACGAAGAAGAAGAAGAAGAAGAAGAGAGAAAGGAAATAAGAAAATTAAAAAAAAATGGCAATGTGGATGGAAAAAGTAATATTTTAATAAATTTAACTTGTTACGTTAGCTTTTAGACAGAAAAATTTGTTACGTTAGCTTTTAGATAGAAAAATGGGTAAAATCCATCCGAGCATACTGTTGGTGGAACTTTTAAAAACTTTGGGAATTTTCTTCATACAAAATTTTTCTTAGGCATCATTCTAGTACAACCTAAAAAGTTTAAGTACCATGGTTAAAGCTTATCCCTAAAACTACACTCACACCTCTTTCAAACCACACTCCATCCTCATTCAAGCCCTTCTATCTCTTTACAAATTTAATGGGAGCAGTATAATGCAAATAATTGGAAAAAAAAAAAAATCCTAAAACCATGCTTCAATTTTATGTACTTTTAAGGAATCTTGGTGATTTAGTTTGGGATGGTCACTTTTTAGTTTTGGTGATTGAGAAATTGTAATAATGGGAACTAAGAAGAAGAGGGAGAGATAGAGGTGAAAGTGAAAAAAAAGTAGGAAAAAATATGTTGATGTGAAAATTAAAAATTAAATTTTTTATTATAGTTTCTTGGCATGTTGACATATCATTGGACTTTTAGATGGATTCTGGCAAAAAGTACTATGTTGAAAATTTAAAAAGTTCAGGTAGGTATAAAACTATTATATCAAAAAAAGTTCAAGTATCATCAAATAAATTAACCAGGAAAAGTGTATAAACCTATTCTGATCATGGAACAGATGTATTATATATATAAAAGAAATTAAAGAAAATGTATTTATTCTATTGTTGAATATTCTCCACATAAGATTCAAATATATGGTTCTAACGGGAGCTTCACCAGTTCACTATTATCGCTTATAAATGCACATTAATGTATATTATTTAGTATTAGGAAAAATCCTTCAATAACCTATAATCAAGAATAGATTTTTCCTCTTATCAATACGATAACAATAATCAAAGAACAAAAGAATAGAATGGAAAACAATAACACTAGGATTTACGTGGAAAACTTCAATTTGGGGAAAACCACGGGACCATCGCACAAATTTCCTTCACTATCAACAATGATGGGATATATAGATTGTTCTTCACATGATGACACTAGTAGATCTCATAAATCTTCATCACAAATGGTGGATTTTAACAACAATACACCTCTCTCTCTCTCCTGATTCTCTCTCTAGGATTTAGGATAGCTTCCACACTCACTAGAAACCTTAGGAGCAAAAACGAGTATTTCTATCAAACAATAAAGCTAGCTCAAGATAATTAAAGGCCGGTGGCTTTGCAATAGGCATTGAAACTTGACTAGCTAAGGAGGTTTCATTTAAAGGTAGCTTCCCATTCATTACTTGTAGCGCTTCTTTGTGCCCAGAAAGGGAATCAAATCCCATCGCAAGTGTAAGTGCAAGTTATGCTATGTTTAGCGTTTTGGAACATTGAACGTCGGCTAGTACGCCGGCAGCCTATGCCGATACGCCGACGATGTAGACTACCTACTGCTAGCTGCATTGGAGCCGGCTTAGCCTAACTAGAGCTCTTAGCAAAAATTTGCATAAATTGAAAGCTACCAAATATTCATTTAAGGCTGGTAGTGTATCTATCATCAGTGCTAGTGTACAATATTCACTCCTTTGTTTGTACAAAAAAAACTCCTTATTTTCAAGTCCTCTTCCATGTATATGCTATATACTTAGAATATCCTTGGTTATAGACTCATATGAGCTAGATCTATAACCCATCACTTCGTTTATGGATTTCTATTAAGCATATTTAGCTTCTCTTTGAACTTCCATACCATTCACTTCACTAAATGGAATAAAGGGAGAATGGAATTCCAATTCAAAGGGAATGTAATAGAGTTGTAATAGCTATTACAATGTTCACTTGGTGTAAAAAGTAAAACAAGTAATTATTAGAGTAAAAGGTAGAATATCTATAATGCCTCTTGTATTAATTACAGAGAGAGGATAATTATATATACGTTATTTTCAAGATAGAGATATTTATGACAAAATTGAAAAATAGACCATTGAATGGTAATTTATGGGTTAGAGAAATAAATTGCTATTCATCATTTTACGTAATAACAATTCATTATGAATTGTCATTCTTTTCAAGTAAACACCGTAATATCAGCTTTACTTGAACGAGGAATGAATAAATAGCTATTTATATCAAGTGAAGGAACTGTTTATATTTCAAATTTCATGGTACGTTTAGATTGCTTGATTTTTATTTATATTTTATCTATATTTGATCTTCATATATATATCGTTTATATCTTATCTATATCTGATCTGTATTTGGTATATTCGATCTTATTTATGAGTAAAAATATTTGTTTTATCTTATCTGTATCTATTTTTTTTTATAAATAATCTGTTTGAAAATGATAAAAAAAAATTCAAAACGATCAAAATAAGATGAATGAAATAGACCCTTATTTAGTTTTGTGTGTTATCAGGTCTCATTGGTTTGAAGGTTGCTTAGATGAATTATTCACTACAAGAAAATTGGCTTTCAAAGATAGAAATTCTGTGATGGAAAATTTTTGTCTCTAAATCATTAAATTAGCATCGGAATTGCAACATATTTGCAAGGGCATATGAATGAGAAGTTATGTAATTTATTTATGTTTTAACAACGGAATTTGTGATAGATTATCTATGGAATTGCAAGAAAATTAAATGTTTCAAATCAGTCTCTAATTCTATAGCGGGAAAGTGAATTTTTTGGTGCCCTATTTTATTTTAATATTTCATCTCAAATCTATCTCTAATAAATAATATATGCACATATATACATGGCTTTCAAAGACAGGTTAAAATCTGTCTCTCATTCAATAATAGATGCACATGTGCACAATGCCTTTTAGAGTCAAATTAACATGTCTCTAATTGTTCTTATTCTTTTTTTTTATATAAAAAAAGATCATATGGTTTATTTAAATAAATAAATAAATAGCTACTAATGAAATAGGACGGCACATAAGATCCGGGCACCCCACAAAGTTCGAAAATCGAATAGTTCTGATGCAAATGTTAAGGTTGAGTTCTCATGATCCTTTCAATTTATTTAAATATTCTAGAAGAATATGAAAGTTGGTTTTTGTGAAATGAATAAAGAAATGTACTTGTCCAGGACCTTCACTTTTTGTTCCCTCTTTTCTTTTACCTTTGAAACCCCTATCCCCAACACAAAACGCTAACATTAAAAATCTAACCCACTTCTTGTTCTTTTCTCAAATCTAATTCCTAGATGTAAACAGGACGGGTTTGGTACGAGTCATTCTATTTCAGAATCCGATCCAATTATAAAAGGGTGTCCCAGAACCCAACCCGATTATAGAAAAACGATACTACTAATTGTACATGCTGGGAAAAATATAAAAAAAAAAGAAAAATCAATCAATTATCCTCACTCATTAGAATAAAGACTTATTTATATCCTATCATGTGATTCAATACATGAATAATAAAATGATTATATGAAAAGCATAATTCAACTAATGAACAAGTAGATTCTCTACACTAAAATTATTAATTTTTTTTTAATTATACCGAGTAGACCCTAAAACCTATATGGTTTGATCCTATAAGGTTTTTAGCTGGACGGGTAGGCGGGTACCGTATAACGATCCTCCCCGGTTGCATCCTTACTGATTCCTCCTTTTCTACTTCTTCTCTTGAACCAAACTCAAATGCGGATGGAATCTGGTGAGTAATCTGACCTTCAAGTTGTTTTATTTATTTATTTTGTTGATTTTGAATCTAACTCAAATGCAAGTCCAAATCCTTTTTGTTCCTCAGCTTTTGTTATTTCCTTTTGGCTTCTTAGTAAATTTTAATTAAAATAAAAAAATAAAAAAAAGGGTTTCACTTTTCAGTCTTCGTGTTTCATTTTGATTTAGTTTTCAGCCGTGGCCGTCGCCAGTAAAGGAGAGTAGGAGACTCAAGTCATCTGTTTTGCTTTTGCTCTCCGACTCGGCGGCTCTCCCGGTCTCTCTAGTCCCTAACTCCCTATCCTTGTTCGTTGTACACTCGAGTGTCGACCACTCGGCTTTTTGGAAAATCGGAAGCGATCTCCTTGTTCGGTTGTAAAGCAAAGCGAAGGCAAATCAAGATCAACTATCAAGTAAGTATTATGGACTTTGTTTTCAAATCTGAGCTGAACATTTAATATTGAACAATTTCCAAATGCATGCAAAAGACCGTAACATTTTTTGTAGACCTACAGAGTTGAAGGGTGATTACTTAAGATGGGTTTTAGCTTTTATATATTTTGCTATAGATTGCAAATAGTTTGGGAATTTAAGTTGATTTTGGCTTTCATAGAAAAATTTTTGAGATTTGATGTAGCAGATGTACCCAACAATAATATTTATTGAGGTACTAAATATAAAAAATGAATTATATGCTGTAGTTTATATGATGTTCTCTCGTGCCTTGCGGAATATGAGTGAAGTATAATGTGTATATCATAATGGTATATTAATTTAGTAATTAATATTAATCTACTAGCCAAAAAATAAAATACGTAATTAAGATCAATCTAATCTTATTTAGATAATTAGAAGAAAAAAACTTGTCATAAACTTGACCATCGGCCCTAAATCATTTACTCGTGCATTTTCTATCGTTCTTTCTTATTGGTTCTTTAAGAAAGGGGAATTAAAACAGAGCTATTAGTCCACTATTGTCTTGTAAAACACACTGTCTCATTCTAATACTTACCCTAACGCTTGTAATTTGTGAAGTTTAGATATTGAGCATACTGGCTTAGATGATACAACATGATGTGGCTACATGAGTAAACTTAAATTTGGATAAGATAGATTTACTGGAAATCACAATTCGAAAAACAATGCAAAATTCGTGTATAATTAAAGGATCTCTTCTTTAATTTATTTCTATTATTTCAAAGCAACAGTTAACAAACAATTATATTGATATTTATTATTATATTATTCAATATGCATGCAAATCCTAATAATTTTTTTTAGGTAATTGTAAAAACACTTCCTAAACTTTAATGATAGTGCCGATTGACCGTCAACTTTAAAAGCTTTTTTATTTCTTAAACTTTCATTTACTGATGGAAAAAAAAAAAAAAAACACTTACTTACTTGTGCGGTTAAGGACAAATAATTCATCTGTCTTGACCTGATAGATCTTAGGATTACTCAATTTTGACATGATATTCTTTTTTTTTTTCCATTTGTCGTGATCTTCATTTTCATTGTCAAGGGACATGTACTTTATGAAGAAGCTCTTATTCTTGAAAGGAGTTGATGGGTTCAGGATGAATCAAGTGCCTGGGTCTCTATATTGATCATACCAGCGACCTTGGTTACAAAGAGTACGACCATTCTACTCTCTTTTTGTGCTTCTTATACATAGGAGTTTTTGGATTTGCATCATCTCACTCAAGGAATTCAATATGGTTGCAGAGAACATAGGATCAAGCCCATCATTGTTGGTAAATTTTCAAAGGTATTTTCATTACTTAATAAATTTTCTATATATAGATATATGTAGAGAGTCATTTCGGTAATTGGGCTTTTGGCCCAATTTAATGCCACGGGATGGTCTTTTGGGCTAGTCACAGGGCTTATAAGACCTAGTCCAATAAGGGATGTCATAGGAAGATTTGGCTTGGTAGGCTCAGAACAGAAATCGTTGCATCGGTTTATTCCTCTCTCGACCTTACTTGGATTTCTCGTGCACGAAAAGTAGACTCCAAAAATATCATCATTAGTTAATTTGGGCTTTGTTTTGCTAATATAGAGCTTATTGGAATAAAATGAGCCTATTTCAATTTTATATTAAAGATGTGCTATTTTAATAAGAAAATGGGTTCCATTTTTATTATAAAAGACCTCATTTTATTCTAGGCCTATATCCAAAGCACAGGCCCATAGACATAAAAGAAGGGATGGATTTTGGCCGTCAGATTCATGAAAGAGATCCAATGGTTGCAAGTAATGCTTCATCTCAACCATCTATCCAAATTTATCCAACGGCTACTATTAGCCTTCAACAACTATAAATAGGATGCTCCTCCTCTCATTTAGGAGCATTCTGCAGATTGCTAAGATTAAGAGCAACGCAGATACTCTGTTGAAATATCTCCAAGAAAAATTAAAGCATCTATTCTATCAAGAATGGGTTAAGAACGATCGAGTCTACTTAATTTAATCTTTTGTTACACTCACGCACTTGAGAAACTAGGTTTGCCTATTTCTCCTCCCATGCCTCTCTTTACGACATCCTATAAGTATCATCAATTTAGGACTTCTCTCAGGTTGATCGCCATGCCTATCGCATGTGGTCGGCCAGTTATAGTAACCCCACCATACACTATTTGGTGACTCCACTGGGACGAGAGTAAGCTCTTGACAAGAATGACACCTCCACACAAGAGAACTGGACAGAAAGCAAATCCCTAGATCACGAGAATCATCCTGATGTAGTTGAGAAGACTCATGCTATAGATGAAAGTGCCACTACTGTGGCTATTCAAGCTTCTGCAATTGGTAGTGTGCTCATGATACGCATAATCCAAGAAAATAATGAAGCTATCAATCAATTTGTAAATACTTTTAAGCAATTCTTATTTGGTATGGTAGAAGCTACTACTGCATCGGGAAGTTTACTTCCCAGGATAGCTTTCCCCACACTACGTATGCAAGTAGTTAGTACTACGCCGACTACTACTGTCCCAGAGGGTGTTCGCCATGAGACCCTACATGATGCTTAACCTGAGCAAACTATTATTCATGTTGTTGAAAATGAGGGAGGAAATCGACAAGAGCCACTACAGCCTTTGTTGCCTACAGCTTTGAGAAATCCTACGCCTACTATCAGAGAAGGGGTAAGGGTTCATCTCAGAGGTTCCTCTTCCTCTGGATGCAATGTCTAACCACTTACGATTGGCATAGTTGCGCCTTATAGCATTACTCTAACTCCTCAAGTGGGAGTAAATACATCATCTGCTTTCACTTCATATGTAACGATGGAAAACCTTGAAAAGTACTTGAGACAAGTGTAAGTTACGTCTGCTACTAGTGTTTTAATCTGACGCTTCCATACCTGCAAAGCATTGCAGAAAAACCCTACTCCAAGGACTACACTAGTCTAAAGTTTATCAAATTTAATGGGAAACAGCGTAGCGCTAAGGAGTTCCTCCTCAAGTTCATTGAGACTCTTGAAGTCTATGAGCTTGATGATGACCTGAAGCTCAAGGAATTTTCTAAGTCCTTGATGGAAAAGGTATACACCTGGCATGTCAATCTCACCCCAGGCTCAGTTGATTCATGAGGGATTATGTGTAGGATGTTTCTTGAGAAATTTTTTTGAAACTTAAGAACAGGTGACGTTGACTGACATGGGGTGTATCAGACAGCACCCAAAGGAATATCATATGAAGTTCATTGAGCATTTCAAGGATGCTCCTTGGATATCCAAGATATGTGTGATGAAAGTGAACTCGTCAAAATTTGCATCCATAGTATGTTCATGAAGTATGCTGTGTACCTGAAGAAATTGTCACTTAAGTCATTCTCAATGTTGGTGGGGAATATATGGAGGACAAACAATTACCAAAAAACGAGTGATCCAAATAAGAAGCGACAACCATCGATGAGCACTGCTCAAGGTGGAAACTTCAACTATAGTAAGAAACCTAGAAGAGATGGTGCTCTAAAAGTCATGCCTTTTCCGTGCGCTATGAGAAAGGTTCATGCTGTCCTTGATCGATGGCTAAAAGGTGGTATGATTAGATTGCCAAGGGTTGAGCGAGAACCTACGGCACAGGAGAAAGCAGATGCAAAGTTTTATAGGTTCCATACAACAGTGAGACACTCAACAAAAGATTATTGAATGTTGAAGAAGATTTTTAATGAAAAAGTTCGCAATGGTGAACTAGAACTTAAAGACAATGATGCACAAATGATGGATGATAAAGGTACAGATAATGAATAGTTTTTTTAAGTAATATTAATTGTGTACTAAAGGCAGAAGTTACTATTGCTTATCCCCAATTTGTAATAAGGAAGAGAAATAAAGTAAATAATAATGATAATCAAGTATTTTTTTCCTTTCCCTTCTAATCCATCTTCTTCTATACTCGCTTGTTTTTGTGTTAAACCACTTCTGATAAGTATATGGTGCATAAATATATTTATCCAGTGTTCTTCACTTGGGATCCAAGTGATCTCAACTGTGATGAGTTGAAGCAACTCCATAATAGGCTTGGTAGCTATAATGCCATTTCACATAATTGAGATCGAAGCGATCTAATCCATGGTTGATCGAAGCTGTCATTCCATGGTAGTTACTATCGCTTGGTAGAAGCATCTGCTTCTGAGCATGCGATAGATGCTTCTACCAAGCGATGGGTGTAATACCCATTTCTATAGCACCATTTACGAGATCGAAGCGATCTCAACTGTGATGAGTTGAAGCGACTCCATAGTAGGCTTAGCAGTCATAACGCCATTTCGTAGAATTGAGGTCGAAGCGATCTCATCCATGGTTGATCGAAGTTGTCATTCCATGGTAGTCACTATCGCTTGGTAAAAGCATCTGCTCCTGAGCATGCGATGGGTGTAATACCAATTTCTGTAACATCATTTACGAGATTGAAGCGATCTCAACTCTGATGAGTTGTAGAAACTCCACAGTATAACTCATAATATATGATCAGAGTAATTTAAAGGTGATCACAAAATTTGCATACACTCCAACATAATAATAGTAAAACATAAGTTAATTAACGACGATTCATGTCTCAGTATGCTTAGCATTCTTTCAACCAATATTATCATACATAATTCATTTTCATGTTTACCTACTTCTAGTGCCTCTAGCTACAAGTACAACCAAGTACGAAAAAGGTAGAGAATAATGAACCTATTTAAGTCTTATAAAAGATATTATTAAGTTAAAATCTTTAGTTCAAGGCTAAAAATTCTATCTTTATGGAGTATTTAGTTTTGATTTATAAAAGAAATGAGTTCCTTTTATTATTTTGAAGAAATCTACATTACTACTTCTTTTAGAATTTATGATTAGCTTATCCTTTGAAAATAGTTTAAAAGGAAAACTTAGATCTTTTTGTTGAAAATTCCTTTTGTTAAAAATCTAGTTTACTTTTCTTTATTTAAGAAAGAACCCAATTTTATTTTTATTTAAGTCAACAACATTCTAATCATGCATGAATATGTAGTAATGTGAAAGTAAAGATAATACATAATAAGATAAAAAGAAATACTTGTAAGTAAACAAACATAATAAAATAGTCAAGCATTGGGAACCTTAGCTTCATCAAGGTATCCCGATCATGTATTGGGAGCCTTAGCTTCATCAAGGCAACCCGGGACTAAGAATAGATTAGTCCAAAAGAAAAGAAAAGAAAGAAAACTGTTTAGACTTGATATAGACAAGTCTTAAGACTAGAAAGACTAGTCTTAATAAATTGCATAAAATAAGTAAATAAATAAATTGCAAGACATGAAAATAAATAAATAACAAATGAGCTTATATGCTCTAAATAAATATATATACATAATATACATGATATAGAAGTTATATTAGAGCAAAAATAATAATAACAATAATAACAACAACATAATGTAAAATATGAACATGAACAAAAACAAAACATGAACATATTGTTGCTTCTTTAACTCATATGAGTCTAAGAAACATACAGTAAGCTCATGCTAAGTTGTATGAACATGATAAAGAATATAGGTAGAATTTTTACCTAAGGTTTAATGAAGGATTTGAAAAGAGATGAATGGGTAGTGTGTTTGTTATTTTCTTCTTAAAGTTGTAGGGAATGGTAGAGATTATTTTGAGAGAGATTTGTTGGAGAGAGGTTTTGAGAGGGAATTTTGGCAGAGTTTTGTAATATAAAATGAATGTGTGAAAGAATAAAGGAGGAATGGGGTATTTATAGAATTTTTTGAGTGAATTTTTGATGTAATAAAATAAATTGAAAAGAAAATAATATAGAGAAGAGAGAGAGGTGGTCGGCGATTGAGAGAGAGAGAAGAGAGAGAATATTTTGTTTGTTTTTTAATTTTTGTAAAGAAAAGAAATAATGTGTAAGGTTTGATGTGAATAAAGTTGTATTGGAAATGTAAAAAGTAAGAAAATAGGTATGTAGGTAGTAAGAAATAGGTGTAAGAAAAAATAGAGATAGTGAAATGGTAATGAATAGTAGGAATAGTACTATGAATAGTAGACTAGATATATAAAATACCAGTAGTAATAAAAATACACGTAAACGAGCTAAATATTGTTATTTTTAGTTAACGAAAAATTTTAAAACTGATATTTTTTAAATCTTTGTTTAATTACGAGTCTTTTTGTGTTATTGCAATATTTTTATTATTTGAGCTCCGGGACACGCTTTTCGAGAACTGATCCCATTTAACTCTGAAGGACACTCAAAATTCACAAATCTGATATTTTTGTATTACCTTATTTTATTACGAACTATTGTAAGCCATTAGCTTAATTTCGTTTTCTAGGGTTTAAGAATGCGGATTGCCGGAGTTGAAATTGTTTGATTGTCTTGACTTTTAAAACTCCGGTTCGACTAGGGATAGGGTTTAATCTAACTTTACCCTAGAAATTAAGGGGTTTATATCAGGGATCAGATAGGTGGTCCTTCTCATGTTTAGGTTTTCGAATCGAACAATTATTAAGCTTTCTATTTTTGTTTTTGAAGATTCTCTTATGAAACCTTGTGATCGAATTTGCTTAAGGTTCAGTTTCAACTTAGCTCAAACTTTAGGGTTTTAATTCGGTATTCCAAAACTATTCTCGAAAAATTTGGGGGCTTACATGCGCTGGGAGGGCTAGTGTACTTGGCATCATGATCCTTACCCAGGTGGCCTGAGGGCCTAGGGGCGCCCCCTCCGCTGTGGTGGAGCCTAGGGTGGCAGGTCATGACAGATGGTATCAGCTCAAATAGTTAAGACGTTCTCCTTTGGGAGGAACAAAAGGCATAGGTCTAGGGTTTGACTCTTGGCGGCATCGAATGCCTAGACTATTTATAACAATACCTTTGAGTGTGCTTGAGAAGGGGGTGTATCCCGTAAGGGCAGGGCCCGTGGTACCCAAGGGGAGTTGCTGACCATGACGTTTGCCACCTGAGGGTGGGGCATGACATAAAAAGACGTCTCTGTGATTAGAATTCCACTATCGATAAAAAGGCGTCTCCCTTTGATGTGAATGTACGCCTTGTACCGATATAGAACCTTTCAAGTGACTGTAGTAGTCATTCTTAAGTTTTAATATTGTGTACATGGGCTGTCACGTTTAAGGTACCTGTTGGGTGTGACAATTTAAGTTAGTATCAGAGTATCAAGATTAGGGAAAGAAACAATAAGTTTAGAAGTAGAAGTCTTAGAGATAGTATAAGTTTAAGATTAAGCCATGAGACTTTTATGAAGAATCCTAGAATCATAGAAAGTGTGGATATACGGGAGACTATATGTTTTATGACCATACCTAAGATATGTAGATGGCCTTAGAACTAGTTTATACCCTTAAAAAGAATAGGTAGATTTCCAAACCGTTTTAAGCCCTAAGAAAAAACAACCCTTGTAAGTTGCAGTTAGTAAGAAAATAGAGTTAACCTGCCTTTTGATAATGAAACTAAAAGGATGTGCTTATGTAAAAGACTATACAACCAACCTTAGGTAACGTTGAAAACGAATCTAGTAGACATCATCAAAGGATCGAAAGTAAGGATATTCTTTTAAGAAATCGGAAGCGGGAAGAAGGCAAAACCAACCAAGTCTCAACGAAATGATCGAGAAAAGAAGTAATGAGCCACGATAAGATGAAAGCATCACGTTTACCCTAGACGTTACGCCTTAGTATTAAATTGTAACTAATTAAAAGATGTAGTAAAGTGTTTAAAAGACAACAAGTGACCTAATGATTTCTTAATAATGTGATTCTTTTGTTTTATTTTTATGGCATTTATATTATTTCTTTTTGTGAGTAAGATGCATGATTTTGATTTTTTTCCTTGTGATTTCTTTAAATTGTATTTGAATTTCTTAATTTTATAAGTTCCTATCAATTCCTATTTTGCAAATTTATTTCCTTAAGTTTTAAATTTTGATTTAAATTTATGGTCTTTATATTTGAGATTTTCGTTATTTTTGTAAACGTTAGTGTAAGCATATAATAGAAACTAAAATCTAAACTTTAAGCAACCGTCCAAGAAGACATAGGAATAGATAACAAAAAGATTCCAACAACGTACCAGCTGAACAAAGAGTACCTCCGCGTAACCAACCGGAGAATAATCCTGCTCCCGTCTCGAACCAACAAAATGACTTCGCTGCTGCCCTTGGACAAATGAACCAGTTGTTGGCTATTTTGATTCAGCAACAAAATCAAAATATTCCAGCTCCTGCTCTACCATAGAATTCTCCTAAAGCTATAGCAGAAGCACCCGGCGAACAGTTGCATGCTACGCCATTTCCACCACCGCCACAGCTAAGACCACACCGAAACTTGCTTGCCGATTTCATCAAAAGTTACAGCTATTCGATGGAGCCTTCGAAAAACTAGATGAGGCCGGAGATTGGTTGGCCCAGGTCGAGAGATCGCTTGATGCTTATGAGCTGCCCCACCACTTAGGAGTTAGTTTTGGGACATTCATGTTGAAATTTAATGCCCGAATATGGTGGGAATCGAAGAAGCGAGAATTGCCTGCTCCAATTACTTGAGATATGTTTCAAGAAGAGTTCTTGGAGAACTATTTGCCAAAGTCTTAGAGTTCGATACAGTGCTGACTTCTTGCATATTTCTCAAAAGGGGAGAACCATCGAGCAATACGAAACTAAGTTCAGTCGCTTATTACAGTATGTTCCTGAATCCTATAAGCATAGCAAGGAGTTAAAGAGACAAGTTTTCTTAAATGGATTAGATGAGGACCTAAAGATTCGTTTGGTGGAATTTGATATTAGAAGTTATAAGGAGCTAGTGGAAAAGGCTCGAATTATAGAAGGAGCCAAAAAGATGAAAATAAAGGCTCCGGAAAAAGAGAATGTTTGTGTTTGGGAGGAAGCCTTATGAAGGACTACGTTCTGGATTCAATAATAAGAGGTTTAAGACCTTTGGAAGTTTTAAAGGAAGTGGAAAATCAGAAGGAAGTGACCAAGGCGGATATCACATGCTGGAAATGCCGAGGGAAGTATTATCCAAAGTCTTGCCCATAATTGCAAAACAAGTGCTACTTTTGTGGCAACCCGGATCATAAAATCTTGGAGTGTCCTAAGAAGAACACCAGTGTTTGCTATGTGTATAAGCAGCCAGGGCACTTTGCAAATGAATGTCCAAAGAGAAATAATGCTTTAGTGAGGTTATCCAATACCTCGGGAGGATCTGCCCCTATCAGAACCAGCAATGGCAATGGAAATGGGAATCGCTCTGGTACCTCAATGCATGGAATGAGAGTTTACAACCTGAAGGCTAATGGGTGTGTGGAGAAGTTGATGATGAAGAAGAAGGATGTGGGTTTGCTGCCTTGGAGGGAGATGAAGGCTATGATCATGGACTCATTGCAGGTTAGCCTTAACCTTAAGCTATCATTTTGATTGTTTATAGTATCTTTTTACGTTATCAATTTGTGACAATAGAATCCCTATATCTCTTTAGCCTAAAGCTTTAGGAAAGTTAGATAAGTGTAGTATGGTTAGTAACTAGTGCGTGTTGAATGCAGGAAGTATACGAGTAGCTAGTGAAACGCCTATGTCTTGCTTGATATCGGAGCCACCCATTCGTTTATCACCCCAACCTTACTAAGAAGATCGGTTTACCTATAGTCACCATCGCTACTAGCTTCAAGATAAAGACACCCACGGGTAGCATCATAACCACCTGAAAGATGTTGAAGGAATGTCCTTTAGAGATCAAGGACACCATACGACAAGTGACTTGATTGTGTTGGAAATGAATAAGTATGAAGTAATTCTTGGAATGAGTTGGTTGACCCATGTTAAAGCCACGGTAGATTGTCGAGAGAAGAAGGTGAATTTTAAGGATGTAAACAGGAAGGATACTGAGTTCAAAGGAGAATCTTGGTCATAAGGAGGCAAGGATTAAGTTCGCTCGAGTTAGTGACGAATGAGGAGGAGATCGACCGATAAATCAATGCTGTAGAAGAAGAAAGCAAATGACCAAAGGTGGAGGATATACCTGTAGTTAATGAGTTTCCTGATGTTTTTCTTGAGGAATTTCTTGGATTGCCACCAAAGAGGGAGATCGATTTTCAGATTAGCTTGATGCTAAATACCGAGCCAATATCAAAGCTCCATAACATGGCACCAGTAGAGTTGAAGGAACTCAAGAAGCAATAACAAGAGCTTTTGGATCAAGGATTTATTCCCCCAAGTGTATCACTATGGGGAGCACCAGTCTTGTTTGTTAAGAAAAAGGATGGGTCTATGAGGTTATGTATCGATTACTAGGAGTTGAATAAGGTTACAATCAAGAATAAGTATCCATTACCCTAGATTGATGACCTATTTGATCAGTTGCAAGGAGCAGGTGTATTTTCCCGCATCGACCTGAGGTCTGGATACCATCAGTTAAGAGTAAGGCTAGAGGATGAACCAAAGACTGCTTTTCGGACTCGATATGGACATTATGAGTTCTTAGTGATGTCTTTCGGTTTGACAAATGCACCTGCCGCTTTCATGGACCTGATGAATCAAATCTATAAGCCTTTGTTGGATAAGTGTGTTATAGTTTTCATCGACAATATTTTGGTCTACTTGACTACACAAGAGCAACATGAGGAACACCTTCGTATGGCGCTTCGGATGTTAAGAGAACATAAGTTATATGCCAAATTGTCAAAGTGTGACTTTTGGTTGGATAAGATTTCCTTTTTAGGAAATGTAGTTTCAAGATATGGCATATCGGTTGATCCTGAAAAGATTAAAGCTGTGATGGAGTGGAAGCAACTAAAGATGGTAACGGAAGTAAAAGCTTTCTTGGTCTAGCTAGCTATTATCGAAAGTTCGTAAAGAATTTCTCAACTATAGCCAAGCCGTTAACACAACTTACTCAAAAGAATGAGAAGTTCATTTGGACTGATAAAAGGGAAAGGAGTTTCCAAGAGCTTAAGCAAAAGTTTGTATCTGCGCTGATACTCGTTTTGCCAAACCTTGAGAAACCATATACGGTGCATAGCAACGCATCAAGAAATGGTCTTAGATGTGTGCTAATGCAAGATGAAAAGGTGATCGTATATGCTTTGTGACAGTTGAGATCACAGGATCAAAATTATCCGACACATGACTTGGAGCTAGCTGCCGTTGTTTTCGCGCTCAAAATATAGAGGCATCACTTGTATGGATAGAGATGCAAAATATATACGGATCACAAGAGCCGAAAGTACCTATTCACTTAGAAGGAGTTGAATATGCGACAACAAAGATGGTTGAAGTTCATAAAGGATTATGACCTTAGGATCAATTATTGCCTAGGAAAAGTTAATGCCGTTGCTGATGCCTTGAGTCGAAAGAATCATGAAGAAGTTGTTGCTTTGTTGACCGACCAAAAGGAGTTGGTAAGATAATTCAAAAGGTTGAGTATCAAATTCATTGGAAAAGATGTGGAGGTAGAAATATCTAACTTGGTGATGGAACCAACCCTTGTGGAATAGATTAAAGAGGCCCAACGATATGATGAAGTCATACAAAGGATCAAAAGGGAAGTGCAAGTGGAGAAGTATACTGACTTCACCTTAGATGAAGAGGATGTAGTGAGGATGAAAGGAAGGCTGTGTGTGCCAGATGATGAGGAAATGAGAAGGGAAATTATGAGCAAAGCTCATAACTCGGGATATACAGTACACCCGGGAGGAACTAAGACGTATCAAGATCTTAAGAGCCACTTTGGTGGAATGGAATGAAATGGGATGTAGCTTGTTATGTGATGAAGTGCCCAACTTGTCAACAAGGTGGAACATCAAAGGCTAGGAGGATTGCTAAAGCCTTTGCCGATACTCGAGTGGAAGTGGGATCAAATCTCGATGGATTTCGTGTGTGGACTACCGAGAACTTCGGCAAGTTATGACGTTATATGGGTCGTAGTAGATCGTCTAACCAAATCGGCTCATTTCATACCAATCAATATGATGTACTCAATGGACAAGCTAGCCAAGCTATACATAAAGGACATAGAGCGTTTACATAGAGTAGCTGCCGGGATTGTATCAGATCGAGACCTCAGGTTTGTATCTAAATTTTGGACAAGTTTACAAAGGTGTATGGGGACAAAGTTGTCACGCCCCGCCCCCACAGGCGACGGCAACGTGATGCCAGGGCAGGCAAACCCACCACTAGCCCCCTAGTGGTAATGGCCGACACCACCATTGCATCATGGTGGCCCCAACTAACGCATACCCCATAAGGTACCACGGGCACTATAGGTATTGTTACCCTCAGGATGAGTTGAACCCAGTCTGCAGCCTCTAGGATTCGACCCCATGACCTGAGGCTTTTGCCTGCCCCAAAGGCAGCACCTCTTACAGTTGAGCTGAAAGGCGCCTTTTTATGTCACAATCCGCCCCGTAGGCGATGGAAACGTGATGCCAGGGCAGGCAAACCCACCACTGGCCCCCTAGTGGTAATGGCCGATACCACCATTGCATCATGGTGACCCCAACCAACGCATGCCCCATAGGGTACCACGGGCACTATAGTATTGTTACCCTTAAGCAGAGTTGAATCCAGTCTGCAGATTCTAGGATTTGAACCCAGACCTAAGGCTTTTGATTGCCCAAAGGCAGCACCTTTCACCAGTTGAGCTACAGATCAACTAGTAAGAGGTGCTACCTTTGGGGCAGGCAAAGCCTCAGGTCATGGGTTCTATCCCTAGAGGCTGCAGATTGGGGTCAATCCATCCTGAGGGTAAAAATACCTATAGTGCCCGTGGTACCCTGAGGGGCATGCATTGGTTGGGGTCACCATGATGCAATGGTGGTGTCGGCCATTACCACTAGGGGGCCAGCGGTGGGTTGTCTGCCCTAGCATCACGTTGCATCGCCTGCGGGGCAGGGCATGACAAAAGTTGCATTTTAGCACGACTTATCACCCCAAACCAATGGGCAATCAGAACGGACAATCCAAACCTTAGAAGACATGTTACAAGCTTGTGTTATGGAATTTAAAGGAAGTTAGGATGCTCATTTGCTGCTCATAGAGTTTGCCTACAACAACAGCTACTACTTTACCATACAAATGCCGCCATATGGAGCTTTGTACGGACGACGCTGTAGGTCACCTCTATTTTGGGATGATGTGGAAAAGCTCGCTATTGGACTAGACTTGGTACAAGATGCAGCAGACAAAGTAAGAATAATCCAACAATGAATGAAAGAGGCCCAAGATAGACAGAAAAGCTAAGCAGATCAGAAAAGGTGAGTTCTCGAATTTCAAGAGGGAGACCATGTATACTTAAAGATAAATCCAATCAAAAGTATACATCGTGTACGCTCACAAAGAAAGTTGAGCCCATGGTATATTAGACCTTTTGAAGTGCTTGAACGAGTGGGAGATTTAGCTTATCGCCTAGCCTTGTCGCCAAACCTGTCAAGAGTACACAACGTGTTTCATGTATCGGTCTTGCGTAAACATATAGCGGATCTAGATCAAGTAATAGAGTTGGAGCTAGTGTTGCTAAAGGAGAACCTCACTTATGAGGAACACTCGGTGCAGATTTTGGATCGAAAAGTCAAAAAGCTATAAAATAAGGAGATCAAATATGTCAAAGTCCTTTGGAGGAATCATACCCATGATGAGGTAACTCGGGAGGCTGAGGATGAGATCCGATGCAAATATCCAAATCTTTTCGAGGAATCAGGCACGATAGTCAAATTTTGAGGACAAAACTTTCTTTAAAGAGGGTAGGTTGTAAGCTCTTAGATTTTTCGGTAAATATAAGTAAACCCTAAGAACCGGAAGTCAAACCGGAACCCTAAAGTTAACCTAGTTTTATGTTTAGTTTAGTGAATCTAGATCCGGCAATCCCGTGTTCTTAAACCCTACAAAACGAAATTAAGATAATTGTGGAATATGGTTCATAATAACATAGGAAAGCTTAAAAATATTAGATTCATAATTTTCTAGTGTCTTTCGGATCCAAACGGGATCACTTTTCAGAAACCGTGCCCTGATATACCAGATAGTGAAAATATTTCGACAATACCATTAGACTCGTAAAAATATAAAGATTTCAAAAATATCAGTTTTAGAAAGTTTTCGATAACTAAAAATATCATATATAGCTTATTTATGCGTATTTTCTTTACTACCGGTATTTTAATTGTCTAGTCTACTATTCGTAGTACTTTTTTACTATTCATCTATCTCTACTTTTTCTTACACTCTATTCTTACACACTACCATACCTATACCTTACAATTTACCTTTCCCATATAACTTTAATCACATCACACTTTACACATTATCTTCTTTTATTACAAAACAAACAAAATAAATTATTTTCTTCCCCCCTCTACATGCACAACCGGCGCCTCCCCTCTCTCTCTTCAATCAATTTATTTTTATTTTTCATTTTATTTTATTACATCTAATTTCCACTCCAAAACTCTATAAATACTCCCTTCCTCCTTCATTCTTTCACACAATTCATTTCCTACTAAAATTCTACCAAAATCACTCCACAAAATTCCTCTCTCAAAATCTCTCCCAAGTTCTCTCTTTTCTCCATAAGACCAATTCCCACATTCAACAAACACATAAACCTTAGGTAAAAATTTCTCTTATTCACTTATCATGTTCATTTAACTTAACATAAGCTTACTGTATGTTTCCTGAAGAAGCAATAATATGTTCATGTTTTGTTTTTGTTCATGTCTTCTACTATGTTGTTATTATTATTTATTCTAATCTAACTTTTATATAGTATTATGTATATTATGTATATATATTTCTTTCGAGCATATAAGCTCACTTGTTATTTATTTAACTTCATGCTTTACAATTTATTTATTTATTTCATGTATTATTAAGACTAGTCTTTCTAGTCTTAGACTTGTCCATATCAATTCAAAACAATTTTCTTTCTTTTCTTTTCCTTTCTTTTTGGGACTAATCTATTCTTAGTCTCGGGATACCTTGATGAAGCTAAGGTTCCTAATACTTGACTTTATTTTTATGCTTTTATTACATTTATCTTATTATGTTGTTTTTTATTATATTTCTCATAGTTACATATTATCATTCATGCATGAACATGTTGATATTGTCTCAACCATAATGAAAACGAGTTTTAGTAATAATATTATATGAGATTTTATCAATAAATACCTAAAATAAAGTTATCACAAACTCTCTTTTCAAACCAATGAAATAAGAAAGATTCTTTAAACTTAATTCTTTGTTTAACCAAAAGTTTTCTTAAACTCATATGTAAAGTTTTCATCAATATACTAAGGTTTAGATAAGTTTTACAAAATTATCAAAGAATCACATTTCTAAAGATAAGCTTTATTTAGGAAATAAAAATAATAAATAACTTATAAAATCATTGATGTTGTTTAAAGTGGATCTAACTTTAGAAAAAATTTAGAACACGTAACGAAGAAATATTTAGAAAAACTACATTTTCTAAACCACTAGAAATAAAGTTGTAGGAATCATAAAAGACTAAAATTACTTTTTAAAAATTTAATTATTCTTAACATTAAGAAATGGAGTTAAAAGAAGGAAATACTCACTTATAAAATTTCCCCAACAAAACTAAAAAGGAGGTTTTCAAGTCTTAGCTTTTCTCACTTTTAAGACACATTATTTTACAAAATCATTGTTGAGACAACACCACTAAATTCATGCATATAGTTTGAGTCTATATATATATATATATATATTCAAAGGATTTTTCAACCATACAAAATATCTATATTTTGTATAAGAGCTCTTGAATGAAGAAAAGTTTGAAAACTCTTGTCATGACTCCAAATGGGGGCCTGACAGGATTTATCTAAAGCCATCATATCACATGTGCACCCGTAACATGAGAGCTGTCTTGTATGTAAGAGTATACAAGACTCTATTTATTTATAAATAATTATCATACAAATGATATAATATATTACAGTATTCAACTATGGAATCCGATTTTCCAATTTCCACCAAGATCGCAAAGAATCGATATCCCCACCAAATAGTGAAATTGGGGTTCAACTACAACATAAAAATTTCAACAATATAAAATTTACATTCTAAGTTTACAATATCTTATATCTCTATTTTCAATAGAGTTCATTGGAGAAGCTTTGTTCACACATTTCTAGCCTAATCCCAGCTAGTAATAATCCTGCACAAAAACTGTAGGGGGATGAGCGAACCATGGACTCAGTGAATAACCAGACTTATCACAACAAGCAAGTTATTATCAATCATATGTAATGCATCAATCAAACACATGAACAATTACAAGTTTGGACAACCCGGAATCCAAACAGGATGGAGATTTACGCCCTCTTATCAGGGTTGAAGGAACCGATACCTGAATCACCTACCCAGGAGAAACTAAGTACACATGAATCCATAATCCTCACAATTATTACCTCTTTATATTAATGATGTTTTAAACACTCGGTTCCTGTCTTGTACCTTAGAAACTCCACTAAGTGTTAGCCATTTCACAGCGATACCATGGGCGGCGTCCTTCGTTACCAGTTAGTTCCCATGGAACCGATAGAACAAGGCAAACTTGTGTAGAACTAATGGCCCATTGCCTAGAAAAACCAAGTATTACCAAAAACCGAAATTCTAACACGTAGTAGGCGATGTAAAAACATAATGCAGTATGTGCAAATCATGCTATGCATGCACCATTTATTTATGAGTTCGATAATTTTTAGTCCGGTTATAAGTGTTCAACTTCATTCAGACACTCAACATGCTTCACATACAGTAATTTCACACGTCATTCATTATCACTTTTGGATAGTGAAATTTGTCAAACAGGTAATTTCAAAACATACAAATCCCGTAATCCCATATACACACGAATTCATCATTATTATCTTTGTATTTTAGTGCAACTAAACTACAATCACAAACAATGTAATAAGTCTAAGTTACTCACCTGTAGTCCTCGCTAAATTGTTGTATGAGCTATCGGTAATCCGGAAATTGATCTATTTTCCTATGAAAGGAAATAACATAGATTTATTATTGAACTATTTCTATAGAGAAGTCTTCATATAATTTAAAGGCGTTGATCTCTATTGTCGGGTATTAGACTAAGACCATCATATTAATTACTGTATCATTAAATGATTTAATTGAATCCTCATAGGTGTCTAATTATTCGTATCGGTATTTGATACAGTTTTTATTAAGGTTTTAATTTTTATAGTAAAAAATATTTATCTGTTATTTGCTTTTATTTTGTTTCTCTCGGTTTTAATTGCTATCTATATTTTTATTCAAGGGGTTTGTCATTTCTTAAGTTCTACTGCTTTTAATAGAAGATTTTTATTTATTAATTCTTTTCTTGTCAACCTTATCTATCTCTCAAATTGGTGTTTTTATTTATTTAAGGGTATGTTCTAGTATTTATATCTTTCAAGAATTATAAAAATCGTATTTAGATATACCAAGTTTCTATTATACTTCTGTTTCATTCTTATTGCAAAACAGGCTAAGTTTAATACTACAATATTATTAGCAATATTAGTTTTGAAACGTTAATATCAATATTAGTAGTAATACAAGTATAATAATAGCGCTATCTTCATACCATTAGTAAATAATAACATTAGTGACGAAAATAATAATAGAATTATTGTTAATATAAATATAATGACCTTAATGTAAAATAACAGTATTGATAATTCTAATGAAAGTATCAATAATACGGAATACTATAAGCAGTAGTAATAATAATGATAATAATCATAACTATATTAATAGAAATAACAATAGCATTTATGTTGGTTGAAAACTGAATGAACTTCTATTTACGATTTCTTATTTGTTTTAAATCGATTTCTTGTATAAATAGTTGATTTGGTAGTACTCAAAGAGTACTTTATAGTAGTGGAATTATTTTTAAGAAAATACATTTGTACCATTTTTAAATTTATGAAACTCATGCATAGATTTCAAGTGAATCCTAACAATAGTTCAAAACTTGTTTTGATGTTACCTAATTCGTTTCTTATTCGTTTTTAACGAATAAATAGTCGATTTCATATGATTTTTCGTGTTTTCTCTATTGGTGATGTTGTTTTTGGCTTATAACAAACATATCAATACAGTTTATTTGATCTTTTAATACTTTCTTTATTTAATCTCTTTTTGGGTTCCGAATTTTCTAAAGCTTAGAATTTTAAATTTTCAAGTTGATGTTTCTATAATAACTATGTATCATTAATAAAAAATTTTTCAATTGTATAATTTTAAAACCATCATCTAATCTTCTTATCTATTTCTTTACCTCATTCATGATTTGTAAAATTATCAATATGTATAATTTCTATGAATTGTTCATAGTATTTTTCTTCTAATGTAGAACTCCTAATCATGCCTTTAAAGCTTGTTTTATCAAGTTTTATGTTCATATAAGGTCTTAAAAGCATTAGACATGAGTTTAGACTAGTTTAGATGAAATTTGAGTCTTGTTTTGTTCACTTCATTCCTAAATCCGAATTATTACTATATTTATACTATTTCTATGTTGTTGTCTTTCTTTGCTAACAATATTTAAACATTTCTAACACATCATTCATCCATCCACTCGAATTCATTCATGGATTAGCAACTTCTTTCAATTACATAACCTTTCTTCATTACTAAACAATTCATCCTAAAGTCTATACATAACTTTATAACAAAAGATAGGTTGATAGTTTAGAACTTACCTTGGCTTGGAATGGAAAAAGGATTTTTATCTCCCTTTCTAAGCAAGAATCAACCCTAGATCAAAGATTAAATGATGAGTTCCTAACTAATTTAGAGGTTAACAACCTTAGCTATAATGAAAGTTTACTAATTGTAGCAAATATTCTTACCTTGTTAGGCTAAGTTCCCACTTGAATCTTATGATAACCAAGACTTTTTAACTTGGTTTTTAGAAGTTGTTGGAGAGGGTAATTGATGTTCTTGATGTACTTAATGTGTAGATAGGATATGAGAAGTAAGCTAAGGGTTTATGGTTGATCTTATAAGAGTTTCTAAGCTTTCTAAGTTGAAGGTTGCAATGGAAAAAGGGAAAAGGAAAAGTTGGACGTACTTATGTTTGTAGCTGTGTTTTTGGGATGATTTTGTGAGAATTATGAGCTCAAATTATGTCTAACTTAAGCTTATATACATATACTAAAACTAGGCTAAGTTTTAGAAGCTAAGGAAATGGTTTTGGGTTTGAAAAAGATGCAAAATAGCTGCTGGAATTTCTCATACGAATTTTGTCATTTTTGGTTGCAAATTTAGACTTTGTTTTGATAGATTTGTGGCTAATATTTGAGGGCTTTAATTTTGATTGTTTGGTAGTTAATTAAGTTCATTTATGTGTGTAAAATAGGGGCTCAAGTTACAACGAAATCAGGTCAAAAATTCGTGTAAAACAGGGATCAAATTCCAAGTTTTCTGCTGCAATTTATTTTTTGTTTTTCCACCTTGGTTTGCATGGATTTTTGTTCAAATTCTATTATTGTTTTGTAGCTAATAAATGGTGTTTGAAGTGTACATTTAGAAAACTACTATTGGTGTTTATTTGGAGAAAATTTTCAACTCAAGCTAAGCCTATATTTTTGTCAAAACTGAGTTGGAATGTGTGTGTGAATGTTGCTTGTTCTGTTTTGAATTCTCCTCTGCTTCAGCTGCTAGTTTGGGATTTTCAAGACAGATTTGGTGTTATTTTGCTTGATTATTTGAGTTGTAATTCTTGGCATTTAATGTTGATTACATGTGGTTTATTTTGGTTGGATTGTATGTCATTTTCGTTTGAAATTAAGAACTGAAATGCGGATCAAAGTTGGGTATGAAGCAACCGAAATTTGCTCTATTTTATGTGCTTTGTTTTCAATCTAAGAGTTGTGTTGTGCGTGTGGAAGGTGTGTGTGTGGGATGAGCTGTAGCATTAGATCATGCCCGTGGAGAAATTTTACTTCTATTATCCCACCTGCTGTGTGAAAAACAACAACTGCAGCATCCCATGTGCGTGGAACTCCTGCAGTGTGTGGAATCCTTTGTTCGGTCAGCTGTTGCCTCAAGGTTCGTGTTGTCCAGTTGTTGCTCGTAGATTGCTACACATGAAACACCCTGCACCGATCATGAGCGTAGGAAATGGGCTGCCGTGCTGTGCGTGAGATGGAGCCTGCTACTTGTGTGAAGCTGGATTGCTCGGTCATCCCTGCTGCTTCCAATTTCCAAGTCTGAGACTTCCATTCGTGCAGCAGGTGTTCATATGCAGCGGTTTCCACGTGATTTTAAATTCTGTTCCATTTTTTTTTTACTTAATAGTTATTTAAATTATATTAACCAATATTAATTTATAAACGTATGTTTATATTCGTTACGTACAAATTTTATCAAAATAGAACTATCTAAGTTACTAAAAACTCTAATTTGTTTATACGTACAAATTTTTAGTTTAACGTTCATGTGATTATTATTTTTAATATTTCAACTTACGAGATTAAATTTTTCAAGTTCAATAAATCGAATCAGGAACTAAGTTCAATGAATTCGGAACTTCTTTACAAGTATAACAGCGGGTTTGAAATTTTTATTTTAGATCTAGACTAATATTATTGATCAGAATTAGTATCTATCATGTAATTATAATCCTAGTAATTGCTCTTTGGATTTTTGTTTTGTGCCAATAAGTTTTGTTACTAGACCATATCTTATCGGTTTTGAAATTTAGAGCTACTTCAATTTATATCTTGAATTATCAGTTCAAGATACGAAATCTCGTTTTTCGTATCTATTAAGGTCACGGAAATTTTTATTCTGGTTTTTCAAGCTACGAATGAGTTTAATACAATTCATAGGTCTATTCTAAGATTTTTGTTGAATCATATATTTGATATTAGTTTCATATTTGCCAATTTGTTCATTTTCAAGTTATGAAAATTACGTTGGCAACTCAGGATTTTAATTTCTAAAATCTATAAATCTCTTAATTAGACTATTAGTGTGATTTAAATATTTATTTAAAATCTAGATTCTCAGATATCGATCTATTTGTGATCTTATCGTATCTTTTGTAATTCTAGTGATTTGTCTTTAGTCTATATATATAATAATTTTTTCTTTTTATATCTTGTAGATTCTAAAAATTATTCGTCTGTTATTGTGACTTAAATTTAAGGTTAACTATGATTCGTTTATTGGACCATTGATCACTTTACTAAACGTCATGTTTTACTGTATAGGAATAATTTATACTAATTTGTTAGTAGCAACATATTTTCATCTAGTGCTACTTAATATTAATAAATTCATAATAGCTTGAACACTATTATTTCATTATTTAACAAGTATAGGGCTCATTTCCTAAGTATTAAGCTTAAGGAAAAAGGATTCAGTGATTTATATTAACGATTGAGTTATCGTCATTTTATAAATTATTTGAGATCATAGAAGTTACAGTTTTGTATTTCGAAATATTTTATTGGTAATGGTTTTAATCTTTCTAATTATAATAAAATTCATTAATAATTTCAAATGAAGAAAAATTTGGAGTGATTTTTACTTCTTGTTCCAATTATTCAATATGATTCCATATAATTCTATATTACATTTTTAGTATTTGCTAAAATTAGATTACGTAAAATTAAGGGGATTACAACTCTAGTTTTGAAATCTTGAATTTTCGTAACAAATCTGCACGACACTATCCCAAGGCCAAATGAATTCTTTTGATAAAAATAATCTTAGAATGGATATATCTTTTCGAGTATGTAGAAATCGGTATATAATATGCGAAATTTCGAGTTAAAATGAGCAAGATATGGCCATTTTAAGTTGGAATTTCCATTCATGTGAATTTTGACGAATTCTATAAGATAGAATTATAGAGTTTGGATAGATCTTAGATGAAATACTCATTTTGGGTATTCCTTTTGTTTAGGTGTCGAGGACCAAGATCTTCTTTTCATCGAGGATTACTTCGACTTATAGAAGATCGCTATAGACAAGTGAGTTTCCTTTACGTTTATGTATCCGCGCATGTGCTTGTAGAATAGAGCACTAGATGTGAGGAAAAGATAAAATTGATATGTATGCGGGTATCATGGGAATTATGTATGTGAATCGTTGTATGCAATCAATGGATAATAAGTATATTAGAACCCTATCTATGATTGATATAAATGTTTCTATGTATGTATTGCTATGTGTGCAATTATTTCTTGATCGCTTTAAATGAATTAATGTCATATTGGAATCCCTATATAATAAATTGCTCATGCATATCACTTAGAATATCATTTTGAAAATTTGCTACTACTCCTCAGCGTGGGACCGGAAAGGTAAGTTGCCTAGCTACATCTTGAGGATTTAGGACGTTCGGGGAATACGGCCTCATGTTGTAGCCGAACTGGATCGATCGCTTTAGGTAAGGAAAGCCCAGGGACTAGTAGTACGTTCGTTGGAACCCCAAGACATGCACAACTTTAAGGAGGTCGTTTGGGGCTTAGCTCAAATCATTCCCTAACCACCGATGGAAGGTTAAATCCATTACACATACGAAACCGGATAGTCATATGTACTGTTGGATCAAATGGTTATTGCATTTCATATGCTTATTTAATGAACTTGGATGAATGCTTGATATGAGTACTTTTGCGTAAGGAATATCTTACTAAGCTAGTTATGCTTATACCCCTATAGACTTTTGATATTGCAGGATCGTTATTTTGCGCCTGAGACCATCTTGATCACCGGGTAGAATCTTTATTTTGGGAAGCTTTTGGAGGAACTCTGTTTTGAAGTCTTAGAGTAGATTTCTTCTAAAATCTTTTAGTTTTAGTTATTTATCTTAGTAATGTAATCCCACTAATTTTACGTAATCTAATTTTAACAAATACTAAAAATGTAATATTGAAATATATAAAATAATTAGAACAAGTAGTAAAAATCACTCCAAATTTTTCTCGGTTTAAAAATGTCAGAGTGTGAATGAAATTGATTATAAGTACAAAGATTAGAATCGTTACCAATAAAAATATTTCAAAAAACAAACTATAACTTCGATGATCTCAAATAATTTATAAAATGACGATAAACTAATTGTTAATATAAATTCCTGAAATCATTTTTCCTTAAGTTCAGTACTTAAGAAATAAATCCTATACTTGTTAAATAATGAAATAATAGTTTTTAAGCTACTATTAATCTATCAACAATATTGTGTAGCCCTAGATAAAAATATGTTGTTATTAACAAATTAGTATGAATAACCCCTATAAAGTAAAATATAATATTTGGTAAAGTGATTAATAGTCCAATAAAGAAATCATAGTTAACCTTAATTTTAAATCACAATCACAGATGATTAATTTTTGGAACTTACAAGTTATAAAATTATAGACTAAAGATAAATCACTAGAATTACAAAATATACAAAAAGATCCAAAATAGATTAATATCTAAAAATCTAGGTCTTAAATAAATATTTAAATTACACTAATACTCTAATTAAAAGATTTACAGATTTTAGAAATTAAAATCCTGAGTTGCCAATATAACATTCAATAATTTCATAATTACAAAATGAACAAATTAGTAAATGTGAAACTAATACCAAATGTATGATCTAACAAAATCTTAAAATAGACCTATGAGATATAATAAACTCATTCATAGTTTGAAACACCGAATAAAAATTTCCTTGACCTTAATAGATACCAAAAACAAGATTTCGTATCTTGAACTGATAATCTAACATATAACTGGAAGTAACCCTAAATTTTCAAACCCGATAAAATATAATTAACAGTATTTATCAGTATAAAACAAAAAATCCAAAGAGGAATTACTAGGATTATAATTACTTGATAGATACCAATATCGATCAATCTGGATCTAAAAATGAAAATTCCAAACCCACTGTTATACTTGTTAGGAAATTTTGAATTTATTAGGACTTGGTTCCTAATTTAATTTATTGAACTTGAAAAATTTAATCACGCAAGTTAAAATACTAAAAATAATTAATTGTGTAAACTTGAAACTAAAATTTTGTACGTATAAACAACTTAGAGTTTTGCAGTAACTCAGGAAATTCTATTTCGAAAAAATTCTTATTTAACCAGTATGAACATACGTTATAAACTAATTTTTGTTAAAATATTATAAACAAAAATTTGATGAAATATATAGTAAATTAGTATAAAAAATGAAAATGAAATCCAAACCGCTGCAAATCACGTAGAATAGAGCATGGAGCAAAATTTGAAGATAGTTTTCACGTTGGAAAAAGCAAATCCAACAGGAGAACTCCACGCACGGAATAGAAGGAGTCAGTCAGCACAACTTTTCCACGCGCAGGACAGAGGCTCCACGCTGTAATTCTTTCTACGCACACAGCACATGAAACTACCGACAGAGGCTTCTCCACGTGTGGGACAAGTTCCTCCATGAACAGCTGTAGCAATCGTAAAACCCAATCATGTGGAAATAGAGGAATCAGCTGAAGTCCCACGCACGAAATGGATTTTCACGAACAGAGGAATATATGTAGAATTTCCGCGCAGCAACAGAGGAGTTCGGCACAGCAAATCCATAACTGGAACAAATGTAGTCCAACCGAAGATTTCTCATGCACGGATAGCAACTCACCACGAACAGAATTTTCCACATGGAATAGAATTTTTCCATGTAAGAAACAGTGGATTTCGGCTGCTGTATATGTAATTTACGTCCCCCAATTTTGTACCATTTGAAGCTTCAAAAGTCTTAATGAAAATGACCTATAATCCAACCACAATACTCCACATAGGATCAACCTTGAATGCAATACAATTTCGATTCAAAACAAGTTGCATACAGCTGCAATGGGGGCATGAAATTCCTGTGGAAACTGCAGCAAGAAGAAAATAGAATAGCCCCCATTTCACACACAAATTGCAGCTCGGTTTTGAAAAAAATATAAGCTTGGTTGAGTTGAAATTTTTGACCAAAAGAGAACCAATAATAAGCCTTCAAGTGTCCACTTCAAACACTAATTATTGGCTAGAAAACAACAAGAGAAATCTGATGAAAAAATCCATGCAAATCAAGATAGAAAACAACAAATAAAAACTGCAGCAGAAAAATTAGAAATTTGCCTATGTTTTCACACGAATTTTGACCCGATTTTTCTTGCAACTTGAGCCCCTATTTTACACACATAAACAACCTTAATTAACTACCAAACAAACACAATTAATGCTCCTTGAAATAAGCCACAAATTTTATACAAATTCATCAAAAATCTTCCTCAATTTTGCATTGCATTTCTACCCGAGAACAACAGCTGAAGTTGTAAAGTTTACAAGTCCAAAACACCCTCCCATGTACCTAAATCTTAGCCTAACATTTGTATACATATATAAGCCTAAGTTGGCTACAAAACCAACTCAAAATCTCCCCAAACACAACCCAAAAATTTGTCCTAAAAAGCCACCACAATTTCATATATTCCCCTTCTCGCTCACTTGTTCAAACTTGTTTAAACACTCCAAAAATAAAGTGTATCCCTTGTTTATATCCTGTAGCATTATCTAAACATGAATACTCATCAACCACAATCGAAACCCACTTTAACTAACCCAAACAACATCAAAGACCAAGCTAGATAGTCTTAGTTTACCATAGATTCAAAGTGGAACCCAAGCTCAACAAGGTAAGAAAATAGAACAAATATATATGCTAGTTACCTAGATTAGTTTTTCCTTAGTGACTCATCTGCCTAACTTCCTCCTTAGATTATGATTTTCATCAAGAATGAGGAGCTAAATTCATCCTAGCATCCAATCAAGGTAAGAATTACATTAAGTTCAAATATTCATTATGTCAATTTATAGGAATTTGACTTATAAATTTATCATGATTAGTCTAATAGTATATTTATATTGTTTAGACTATTTAGTATATAAATACATCAACCTGAAGATTTTTAAGCATAGAAATTCAAATTTTAGAAAGGAAAAAAAAAAAAAAACCAAAACCATACCTAAACTACAACAAGCTAAATTGAACTTTAAATAACTCATGTAGACCGTTGGAAAGAATGAATAAACTGCATTGCTATGTTTGTTTTAAGCCAAAAACGACCCCACCAATGGAAAGAACATGAAAAATCCTATGAAATCGACTATTTATTTGTTAAAAAGGGATAAGAAACGAATTAGATATTGAAAAAACAAAAATTAAATTACTGCTGCCAGATTTGTGCGAATAGAGCGGACTGTTCTTGCCTTTTTCACCCCCTTAATGACTTTTTTTGATAAAACTAAGACCATTAATGGATTGTACTCGGAAAATACTATAAAAACGACTATTTATTTATCAAAAACGGACTAGAAATGAGTTAGATATCATCAAAACAAGTTTGACTACAGTTATTAGGATTCACTTGAAATCTATGCTTGTGTTTCATAAATTTAGAAATTGTGCAAATATCTTTTCTTGAAAATAATTCCACTACTAGGAAGTACTCGAAGAGTACTACCAAATCACTATTGATACAACGAAATCAAATTTAGAACGAATAAGAAATCACAAATAGAAATTCATTCATATTTCACTCTTAATAAACCAATATTAATGTTACCATTATTACTATAGATATGATTATGATTATTACTATTATTGTTACTATTGATTATAATATTCTGTATTACTAATATTTTCATCACGAGTCATTAGGATTATTTATATTGTTATTTTTACATTAATGTCACTATATTTATATTAACAATAATTCTATTATTATTTTTGTCACTACTGTTATTATTTACTAATAGTATGAAAATAGTTGCTATTATTATACTTGTATTTATACTAATATGGATATTAATTTTTCAATACTAATATTAATGATAAAACCACAATATTAAACTTAGTTTGTTTTGCAATAAAAATGAAATCAAAGTATAATGAAAATTTTGATATATCTAAACTCCCTATATATATAATTTTATTAGAATAATTTTTGAAAGGTATAGATACTAGAATATACCCTTGAATAAATAAAAATACCAATTTAAGAGACAGATAAGGTTGACAGGCAAAGAATTAATAAATAAAAATCTTCCACTAAAAACAGTAGGACTTAAGGGAAAGATAAACCCCTTAAATAAAAATATAGATAGTAATTAAAAGCAAAATGAAAATGAATAACAGAAAAATATTCTTTAGTATTGGAATTAAAACCTTAATAAAAACTATATCAAATACCGATATGGAATAGTTAGGCGCCTATAAGGATTCAATTAAAGTACTAATGACATAATAATTAATATAACGGACTTAGTCTAATATCCGACGATAGAGATCAATACCTTTAATTATAGGAAGACTTCTCTTACAGAAATAGGCCAATAATAAGTCTCTATTATTTCCTTTCATAGGAAAATAGATCAATTCCCGAACTTCCGATAGCTTATACAACGATTTAGGAAGGACCACAGGTGAGTTGCTTGACTTTACCACGTTATTTGTGCTTGTAGTATAGTTGCATTTGGAATAATATATATTCAATTGATATGAATGTGGGATTGGGAATAATGCATGATGCGTGGTGTATGATTGAATGGCAAATTATCATAATATAAGTGAAAATTCTATTGTATGATAAATGTTGTATGAAGCATGTTAACGATTGTCTGTAAATTGTATGATCGCCTTAAATTAGATTAACAACTATTGATACTATAAATGAAATGGACATGCATTGCATGATTTGCATAAACTGCATTTGGAGTTGTGGTAGCTTACTACATGTTAGTATTTCGACTTTCTGGTAATGCTTGGTTTTTCTAGGCAAGAGGCTATTAGTTCTACGCAAGCTTACCGTTGTTCCATCAGTTCCATGGGAACTAACTGGTAATGAGGGATGCCGCCCATGGTATCGCTGTGAAATGACTAACACTCAGTGGAGTTTCTAAGGCTTAAAATAGGAGTTGAGTGCCTAAAGTGTAAAGAGATAGTTATAATGAGGATTGTGGCATTCTTGTATACTTAGTTTCTCCTGGGTAGGTGCGCCATAGTATCGAGTTCCTTCAACCGCGATGAAGAGGGCGTAAATCTTCATCCTACTTTGGATTCTAGATCATCCAAGCTTGTAATGTGCATATGATTGATTGTTGCATTACATATGATTGATAATTATACTTGTTTGTTATTGGTTGATGTGTGGTCTAGTCAGGTTATCTCACTAAGCCCGTGGTTTGCTCACCCCCTAACAGTTTTTATGCAGGATTGATACTAGCTAGGATTGGGCTAGGATTGTGGGAAGAGAGCATCTCTAACGAACTCTATTGAAGATAGAGATATAGGATATGGAAACTTAGAATGTAATTACATAAATTTTGAATTTTGTAAGTTGTAATTTGAAACCCATTTTCACTATTTGGTAGGGGATACCGATTCTCTGTGATCTTGGTAGAAATTTGAAAATTAGATTCTATAGTTGAAATATTGTAATATAATATATCATTTATATGATAATCACTTATAAATAAATAGAGTCTTGTACACTTTGACTTACAAGACGACTCTCATGTTACGGGTGCACATGTGATATGATAGCATTAGATAAATCCTGCTAGGCCCCCATTTGGAGTCGTGACAAGTAAGACCATGTTGTTATGGAAATTATCAGGGGAATGCCCCTTAGAAGTTGTAAGACTTTATATTTCAGTGAATATATTAAGTGTTATTTTGCATGCTCCACTATCAATATCTTAAAATGCATTACTCCACCGGTCTCCCTTTGATGTGAATGTACGCCTTGTACTGATATGGAAGCTTTCGAGTGACTGAAGTAGTCATTCTTAAGTTTGAATATTGCATATGGCGGGTTGTCACGTTTAGGGTACCCGTTGGGGCATGACATCTTTAGTATGTTAAGCATTCTAATTCTAGGTAGTGCACAACTTAAGGTTTGATCACATTTCCATAAGATGTGATTGAGAGATCTACCTATGGAATATATCTAAGCTATAGAGAGGGATTGCTCATGATGTCTAGAGATAGGGTTGTGAATTCTTCTATATGTGATTATAATTTGCATTAAAATTACATTATTAATGTAATCTTTGATGGTTGTTAACTAGGAAGAGATTCCAATTTGACAAGGCTGGGATTAGGGTTCCATAGACTCAAGGGAGATATTGATCTAATTGGTGGAATCCCGTAGTTAAGAAAGACATAACAAGTACTAGTGTTGCAGCACACAGTAATTCATTGGTGAAGCAAATCTGATGTGTTGTTGACTGTTAGAATGGCTTTGATTTTTTAATTACTTTAATGAACGTTTATGTAGTTAGTAATTATTTCAGTTAACTAAATTTAATTTAAATTATTCATCTTAATTAGTCGATTGCTAGATAATAGGAAATTTAACCAATACTAGTGTTTATAATCCGTTCCTAGTGGAAATGGCCCTATTCTCATCCATAGTACCAAACGATAGGTACATTTGCCTGTCGTTTCACGTTAGAGATAGAATATAGGTTTATAAATTTAAGACTTGATACATCTATTAACTTGGGTGACAAATCCAGGATTATCAGTTGAAAGCTTGTTACATGGCTTGCAAGATTCACAAAAGATGGACATATGAATATATGATTATGAGGGGTTATTATCACTCAAAGTGAAATAGGCTTTATGAATGATTGATGACTCTCTATACTTTTATGTTAAAGAGATGGGATTGGCTAATTCTCTTTTTTTTAGAGATTTTGTGTTTGATTTTTAATCTATGAAGTCCTATTTAAAAGATGAAGGACATCTCACAACAAGTAGAACAGGACAATAGCACATTAAAGTATAAAGTCACTTAATGAAAATTTTTTAAGTAAACTGAGAGATACATTAATCATGATTGATCATGAAGGAATGCATCATATGTTAGTAGTTTTCCTACCCTTAAGATTGATTTTTAGCTTAATCTTTTATCAATTTGTTTGCTTGAGGGAAAGCAAAGCTTAAGTACAGGGAAGTTTGATAGAGCTAATTTACCATACATATTAGGGTTAATTTGTGGTTAGATATTGCTTTAATTCATGCTTAATGTAATACCATTGGTACTTAATTAGTAATTTATTCATTTTAGGTCTAAAAAGAAGAAACATCAACATTTGTTGAAATTGAGCAAGGATTGAAGTGGAGGATGTCAACCAAGCAAGATTATGCCCGTTATGAACACTGATTGTCTCGAATATTTATTGAAGAGGTGATCACGTCTCCAATATGGCTGTAACCTTGGAGGTGATCTTCTTGAAGTTCATAAGCTCACATGATACAGCCGTTATTTGTTGAAGATAAGAGGGCTAAAATAGAGATAACAATCGATGATACGGTCGTTACCAGGATGGTGATCTCCATTGAGCTATGGTGAGAGCTTGACACTAGCATTTTTAAGGGGAATCCACGAAGCAGCGAAGATAACGTCCTCAATACGGCCTTATCCAACAAGGGAACAAATTTGAAGAGTTTAATCCAAGTCAATTACGACAGTTGTGAGTGGTTAATTGGTGATCTGAGGAGATCACAACCTTCATCACGATCATAATCTACATTGGATAACTACTTACGAGGAGATAACAATTCGTGTAACGAGCGTGATGGTGGTTATTTGTGGAATATTTTCACGTCGTTTTGGATCTAAGCATCTTTTCCATGGGGGATGAAGACCAATTGGCATCCACTTTCATCCACAAAACATAACTAATGGATGGTAGATATAAATACTTATATAAAACATTATGAAAAAATGAATCGTTAGGAGCTAGATATCACTTTTGTTAAAAAAAAAAAAGAAAAATCTATATGTCATCTAGTACTCTTGTAGAAGTTCCCACCGTGTAATATATTTTTATTGCATCAGTGTATTGAAGCATTATTATATCAAGATCTTGAAGTGAATCATTCTATTAAGGGTTGTTTTCATGTTGTTTTCTCTTAAGTTTTACTTCCGTCTTATTATATTGTTCCGTTGCATCATGTGTGAGTAGTTGTTTAAGGCCTGTGTAGTTGTAGTTAACATGTACTTGCATGTATTAGTTGTCTATTATTGTTGATTTCACAAATCTCCATAATGTGTTAAAGCATTCTAATTCTAGGTAATGCACAGCTTAGGGTTAGATCAGATTTCCATATGATGCAATTGAAAGATCTACTGATGGAATGGATCTAGGCTATAGAGAGGGATTCTTCATGATGCCTAAAGCTAGGGTTGTTAAATCTTCTACATATAATAAAAAATTGCACTGGATTACATGATTAATGCAATCTTAGCTGGTTGTTAACTAGGAAGAGATTCCAGTTTGATAAGGCTGGGATTAGGGTTGATAGACTCGAGAGAGATATTGATGAAATTGGTGGCATCCCACAATTAGGAAAGATGCAACAAATACTAGTGTTGTAGTACATGTTAATTCATTGGTGAAGTAAGTGTGATGTGTTGTTGATTGTTAGAATAACTTTAATTTGTTAGTTAGTTTAATGAACATATCCGTAGTTAGTAATTGTCTTAGTTAACCAAATTTCATTTAAATTATTCATCTTAATTATCGATTTCTAGACAATCAGAAATTTAACCAATACCAGTGTTTATAATCCGTTCAAAGTGGAGATGACCTAATATCATACATAGTAACAAACGATAGGTACATTACTTGTCGATTTGAGTAAGAGATAGAATATATGTTTATAAATTTAAGATTCGGTAGCTCTAATTAAAGATGATCAAGTGTCTAGATTACATAGTTATTCATGATGATGCATTGGGTGCAATAAGGCCGGAATTGCTATTGGTTCTCTTGGAGTGATATTAGCTAAATTTCACTTTATAAACCATGTTATATGTGTATTTTACTAAGTATAGGATTAGCTTTGTTATGATACATGCATGGTAAGTTTCACTCCTTTTGTTGGCCAAAATCTATGATGAATTACTCCTTGTGTACAAGTTGTTTCTACATGAGTTCTAGTTCCTAAAAGAGTAGTTTATCTATAGTAGAATAAGTATGAAATGATGATACATGAACATAGTAACTATGCTTCAAACTCTTAGGGTAACTAAATATGATGGATCTCATAGAAAATCCAATTCCTTGTTGTTCCTAGTTTTCTAAGCATAAATGGAATATAGTCTAGAGAATAGAGTAGATATTACCTTGGCTGGATTGATAATGAGGCAATAAGTTCCACCCTTTTGTATTAACCGAACCTTAGAGTTTAAGGATCAAGAAAATGAGTTGTTGATTCTAAGAATAATTTAACTTGAGCAGACCTTTCTTACCTTTAGACTTTGACTCCTAAAACATGTTTTGTCTTTGATATGTAGAAGAGAAGTCTAGTGGCTCTCGGTTTGTAGTGTAATTTAGAGTGTTGAACTTTGTTGTGTTTTGTTTGTCTTTGTATTGGGGTTCACGGTAGGGTAATGGGGGGAAGTATTGTTTTGTTTTGATATGTTTGTCTTATGAAGGAGTGAGGCTTACGGTTTGAAAGAGTTAGAAATGTGATGCTTGCCTTGTTGATTTTGACTTATATATATGAATGGAAGAGAAATCAGAATTGGTTTAAAACTTGAAATAGAGTTATCTTTGTTGGTTTGTCCATTATAAGCTTTAAACGTCAGGTTGTAGAGAAGGTAATTTGATGTTGATAGCTATTTGCTTTAGGGGATGCATGAATGAAAATTTAGAAGTAAGTTGGCTAGGTTTGTCTTTTATTCCTTAATTGATACTTAATGCTAGAGTCAAGTGGGTTTGAGATGGATATAAAAGTGTGGTTTGATGTTGATATATGTGTTCAAATATTGTTGATTTTCACGACAACTTATAGGAATTATTAAGCTGGTTCCATGAGCTAAAATAGTTATAGAATTCCTTTAGTCTACATAAGTTATGTAGGTGTTAATTGAGCGAGTTTTTATTAAAGCTTTATGGTCAATTTGTCTTAATTTGTGGACTAAGTGTATTCTAGAAAATTCTAGGGCAATCACAATTAAAAGAGGGAAATTTTTATATGTAAAACCCATGAAATTTTCGATGAAAGAGGAGAAGGAATTCCGATTTTGCAAGCAAATTTTGTGTCATTTTCCTTCATTTAATGAAGAGGCTAGTTGGAAGCTGGTCATTTGTTGTATGTCTCTTTCAAGTTGACCTTCAATTAGACAACTTGTTCGACTTGAACTTTTGAATGGCAGTACAGTTGTACAAGAGCACATGGCTAGTGATTTTTTTATCCTTCTTGATCGTATATTATATATTTAAGCTAGTAATATAACTATATAATAAAATATCTTGGTTATTTCATCTGATGCTAGGCCATACGTGTATAATTTTATCAGTTATATAGGGGTTTTATCTGTACAATTTCATCTAAGTCTTCTATAATATTCCTAGATTAATCTTGAGTTGAAATCATGAGTTTAAAGTTTACACAATTAAGTACTTTTAAAGTTTTATTCTATGCAATTAAGCTTTGTAAGCTCGATAGTCTAAATTAGGGCTTTAATTCCTATAGACTCAGAATTCTCTAACTAGCATGGTGGTGTAATCCAAATGTTTATTTGAAGTTTAGATTTATAGTTTGGATTTGTTTTCATTTCCATCGCTATTTATAACCCTAGTAGTTTATCTTTAATTTATCGTTTTATAGCCAATAGGCTCTATCAGTTATTCATTTTCTGATGCTTTTGAAATCTAGCTCTACTTATAATTATATCTTGAGTTTTCAACTCACAAAATCTTGTTTTTGGTATCTTTTAACATAAAGGAAATTTCTATTTAGGGTTTTAAGTTATAGACAAGCTCATGACTACTTAAAGTTTTTAACTAAGGTTTTTGTTGGTTCACTATTTCACTATCTATCATGCATTTACCATCTTAGTCACTATACTAGTATGAAATTTCACAAGAATTACACTAACTACCATGTCGAGCTCTAAGCAAGGTTATCACTCTCAAACCGGATAATCAACACACACAAGCAACGCTCGTTATTTAGGCCATCTTTAAGTTTTTAGTTCATTTAGGATATATGCCTATCCTAGACAACCAACAAGCACGTAATACATGCCTTTTCATATTTGAAATTCAAACAGAGACTAAGGATAGGTCACAGACCATCTTAGCGAATAAATCAAAGACAAACATCTGTTCATGAAATTAAACTCATATAAGCATTTAAATAATTATACATCTATATCAAACTCTTATACCATATTTGATCAGACAATAAGTAAGAACCCACATGGCTGTGAAAATTACTTTGCTAAGACGAATTGTTCTTCATTATCTGTTAAATTATTTCTTTTCTCTTTATTTAAAATAATTTATTATAAAAACCATCATCACCTCATATTTTCACTTTCAACATACTCATTTCTAACAAGCATACATTTAAAACAACATACTCCCTTGTTATATGTTGTTTAACCCTACACATTAAGTTAAGCCATTTCTAAGTTATTAAACATACATTAACTTAACTTAGCCAAGTTGATTAGAATTAATCATTTAATTCAGTTACTAATCAAGTTAATTAAACTTAATCAACTAGTTTACTTTAGCTCATTGAAGTTTATTTAGTTAAGTTAAACTTAGATTATTAACTAATTCATTTTATATCTATCTTCTATATTTGATCCAATAATTTATTAAATTTATAAATTCTCTTAACTCGTTCCTAATTGTATAAATTAACTAACATATCATATTAACTATCATTTTCTATTTTATTTTATTTTATTGGAATTTTTATGACAATACATGGCTAGATAGTGTAGTCGTGTTTCACCTTGTGCTTCAAGCATATGAAAAGCACGACTAATACATTAAGCCATATTCCCATTGTGTTTGTTTAAAAACTCCAGACAGTCAAAGACGAAAGAGAAGCATGACAAGATATATAGTCATGTTCTAGCTGTGTTCTGCATGACATATTACACATGTGAGAAATAGAAAGAAGTACAGTGGATAGGTTTGGTTGTGATCTAGCCGTTTTTCTTCTTTGATGTGTAAAAAATGAAGAGTACGACCAAATTTGGTTCTTCATGTTTCCTCAATGCTCTTTGCTCTGTTTTGCATTTCCAAAACTTCACCTATTTAACTACCTATTTAAATCACAACTCCACATCTAACATTCTAACAACAACATACAACTTATATCTTTACTTAAACACTTCTAAACATGTATTTTTACTTCATCTAACTTCAAAACATGTCATGAATCATTTAACCTATGAATGTGTACATTAACCTAGATTCTAGCTTATGTGTTCATATATTCATTGTTTTATCAACTTTATCACAATTTCCACTTATATCTAATACTAATTTAGTATATACATGCTTAAACAATCATCAAAATAAGTATACAACATAACTTACATGTTGGCCAATCGAAGCTAATAGATCATGTTTTCTTAATGTTGAAGTTACCATGATCTAGCATTTTGTTTTCTATTCTATTTTTCTACCCTTAATTTCTCTTTTGATTCTTGTTAAAACTAACATTTGATATGATTAATTGAAAGAAAAAGAAGATTCAAAAGAAAAAGAAGAGAAGGAGAAAACGTACAAGGCAAGAAAAGAAAAGGGAAGGCAGAAAGAAAAAGGAAAAGGGAAAGGATAAAGACTTTTAGGATATTTTAGGGTAATGTTATTAGACTTAAAACTTTCAGATCAATAATTTCAGTTATGAAAGTGTTTAGAAAATAATTTGGGAATCTATAGGTTATAAACAAATAACTTGGAATAAGGGTTTAGTTTATGTTACGTCCCGGAGGATACCCTAAACATGGCAATCCGCCGTACATAATATTAAAGCTAATGAATGATAGCCTTAGTCATGCAGGAGCTTTGATATCACATGCAAGGCGTGCTTCCAAGATAGTAGGAAATTCACAGGAGTATTATATTTAAGCATATAATAAAAGCATGCAAGAACTTATATAAATAAACATGAAATATTCATTGACATAAACGTGTCTTACAACTTCTTAAGGGCATTCCCCCATTCTAATAGTCTTGTTTAACTAAGCCATCATCAAAGTATACATAAATATACCATAAGTGTACTATAGAGATTTTTCTTAGAAGTCTACATTCAAAGCTAAATAAATATAAACTTCTCCTAAAAACTCCTAGTAGCTTTGGCTTATACCTGACAAATGGGGCTCCTTGATGCCAACCATAAGTAATCATACTATAACAAAAAGCTATAGGGGTATAAGCAAAACTAACTTAGTGAGATAACTCCTATCTACAAAACATTTCCATAAAACACTCAAGTATTTAAACAATCATATGAGCATGCACCAATCATATGAGTAAATGATATACACCAAATTAACTAGAAACCATGTATAGCATAGATTTTACGCCCTCCATGTCGGGGGTTGGGTGGTTATAGGCCTATACGACCATCAATATCTGTAGACTTACCGGCTCATACTTACCCTGTAGACTTTTCGGCTCCTACTTGCCCATGTAGAGTTTCTGGCTCCTACTTACCCATGTAGATTTTCTGGCTCTTACTAGGTACTACTACAACTCCTCGTTTCCCCACACGAAGAATAGTAGTGAAAATAAATGTGACTCAAAAATATGATATACATGAATTATTTTTCATATAGGTTTAATCAATTAATGTTGAGTTCAAGTTAAAGGCGATTAAAACAAAATTCATCATATCATTATAAGAGAACATAAATTATTCATCAATTCCTCTTTCGATATTCTTAACTTTTATTCAATCAGTCATGATTCTAAATCACACAATATTTGTTCATTTATCTTTTCCTTATTTTCTAGTATACTACTTACAAGCACAAACAAGGAAATTTAACTAGTAAGGGATTAACTCACTCCATGACGATCGCTCCTAGTCGAAGTAGTCTTCCAGAAAAGCGATATCGGTTCCTTCTTCACCTAGACAAGATGAAATACTCAAAATGAGTCTTTCATAGAATTTCGATTTTTGAAGAATATAAATCTATCTTGAATTCGTGGCAAAATCAGATTGAAGGAAATTCCAACTTAAAATGGCCATAACTTGCTCATTGTAACTCAGAATTTCGCATATTATATCATTTTCTACCTAATCGAAAGAATCTATCTATTTATAAAACTATATTTATTAAACTAAGTCAATTGAGATCTAAAATAGTGGTGATCAAATTCACCACGAATTTCACAAAACTTGAATTCCTTCTTTTAACAAAAACTCATATCAACGAGTTAGATATTATAATAGTTTGTAAAACCTTTGAAATGTATATATGCATCCATTGACTCATATCAAATGCATGAAATTTATGAAGTTGTCTCAAACCATGAACTTTTGGTAAAAATAAAGTCTTCTAAGAATTTTGGAAAAGTGATACTTTTGAAAATTTCTTCTTATATTACTAGAAGATATCTCATGTTATTTTAAATGAGTATTCTTCTTTTCCTTAATTTCATTTCCTTAGTCTTTTTTATTTCTAAAGAATGATTTTTATTTTCTAAACTTATTTTCTAAGCTTTTTGAAAGTAGTCATAATTCTATATTTATAGAAACAATTTCCTTATTTCTTAAGATCATTCTATTTTTATGAAAGAAAATTCCTTAGTATTTGCCAAATTAGTATTTGATGAAAAGTGAAGTTTAGTAAAAATTTTGTTTAAGAATTTCTTTCCATCTTATGACTTTATAAAGTGTATGTATGTATTGTAAAAATTCCTATGAACTCCTCTAGATTTCTTAAAAAATGTTTCCTAATTTTTTATGAAAAATTGCTTCCTACTTTTATTTTTAGAGAAGAATTTCTATTTTAAGAAAACTTTTTCCTCTTTTATCTAGTTGAGAAAAAATCAATATGTTCATGCATAATCATGAATATGGAACATAAAATCATGAAAACATAAGAAAGACATAATAATTAAAGAAATAAGCTAGTAAAGAATATATCAAGTATTGGAACCTTAGCTTCATCAAGGTATCTCGGGATTAAGAATAGACTAGTCCCAAAAGAAAAAGAAAATTGTTTTGACTTGATGAGGACAAATCTAAGACTAGAAAGACTAGTCTTAAAACAATATGAAAGTAAATAAATTGTAAAGTAATAAATAAATTGTTGCAAAACAAAGGAGCTTATATGCTCTAAAAGATATATATTGCTACATAGATATATTTAGTTAAATATATATATATAAATAACATAAAAGAAAATAGATTCATGAACAAAAACAAAGTATGAACATATTGTTGTTTTCTTAACCTTCATGGTTTAGAAAACACACATTAAGCTCATTCTAAGTAAATGAACAATTAGAAAGTTAAAACTATTACCTATAAAAGAAGTAGAAACTAGAGAAAACTTGACAGAGTTTATGGTGAGATTTTAGAGTGTAATTTTAGTGTATAGAAGGTATGAAGGAAGTGGAAGGAAGAGGGGGTATTCATAGGAAAATTTGGGAGGAAATTTATGTTAATTAAATAAATAGAAATTGAAACAAATTGAGGAGGAGAGAGGGGTGGCTAGCGCAATTCATGAAGGAAAGGGAGAGAGAAATTTTTTTTTTTTGTATTTTTGTTAATGAAAAGTAAGATATGAAAGATGTGAAATTGTATTGGAAATGAAAATTTGTAAGAAAATAGAGGTATGATTGTAAGAATAGGTTATAAGAAAAAGTAAATAGTGTAATGTAAAACAGACATGACAATTAAAGTACCGGTAGTAAGAAAATACGTGTATAATTGCGATATTTGATATTTTTGAAAACCTTACATTTTTACGTGTCTAATGATATATCTAGAACATTTTTACTATTATGAGTTCTAGGACATACTTTTCGAAAATTGTGTCCAATCATGCTCAAAACGAATTGCAGTTTAACTAATCTGATATTTTTAAGCTTTCTCAGGTTATAATGAATTATTCTACATACTAATCCTTACTTACTTTTTTAGGGTTGCTTAAACGGGAATGCCAGACTTGAACAGTTACGTCAGACTAGGGTTTTGTTGACTTTAGGATTTCCGGTTGACCTTCTAATTAAAGTTTAAGCTTAATTGATTACAAAACTTTGGGGGTTTACAGTTTAAGACCATGATTTATATCAAATTGATGTTTCACTTGAGCTTAGGCTCAAGAACTGATTTTTTAGACAGATAAGTGATTTCAAAATTGATAGAGGTTAAAGATATGAAATTTTAAGCTAAAGTTTAGGGATTTAGAAATCCATTAAACATTTAAATAGCATGTTTAAGTGTCATGACTCTAATATGGGGGCCTAACAGGATTTATCTAAAGCCATCATATCATGTGTGCACCCGTAATATGAGAGCCGTCTTGTATGTCAGAGTATACAAGACTCTAATTATTTATAAATGTTTATCATACAAATGATATAATATATTATAGTATTTCAACTATGGAACCCGATTTGTCACGCCCCGAAGGGTACCCCAAACGTGGCAGTCCGCCACATATAATATCAAGGCTTAAGAATGGCTACCTTAGTCATGCAAAAGCCTTAGTATTATATGCAAGGCGTCTAACACGGTAATAGGAGACGCTTTTGGGAAGCATAGTCTAAGCAAGCAAAGATAAACATACAAGAATCCAGAAAATAAGTATATCATATCATTAATAACCAAGGTCTATTACATAATTTCTTAGGGGCATACCCCCGTTAACTCCAAGGATCGAGATAAACTTCATAACATCCAAAATTAAAGATTTCAAAGGAATTCTAATCTAAGTCTTCGAGTAGATTTCCTCCAAAAGCTTCAACATAAAACGTATACGGATACTGGAAGACCTCAGGCACAAAAATAGGTGTTCCTGAGAATACAAATACCTATAGGGGTATAAGCTTATGGGCTTAGTGAGTAAATCACGAAATTCATACTCGAAGTAAATTATCAATCAAGTTTATTATTCAAACGTATGAAATGCAACAACCACGTGAGCATACAAGACATATGACTTTCCGGGAATCATATGTTGAATGAATTTACGCCCTTCATTCGGGGTTGGGTATTCAGGCCAATTACAGCCACAACTTTTAAAAATACTTTTATAGATCTTACCGGCTCCTATACGCCATCAAAAACTTGTAGTTATTACAGGCTCCTACTAGCCACCAATTTAAGTAGTTCTTACTGGCTCCTACTCGCCACTCACATGATATACCGGTTATGTCTACCACTACTATTATACACTTGTCCCACCAATTGTATAGTAGTGAATGCAATGTGACTTAACATATGATGTGCATGAATAATTTCTTTAGTTAAAGTCTAGTAGTTATATTTAACTTCTTTCAAGTGATCAATCAATTTCAAACATTTCAAGATATTAATTCACATACAACTTTATTACAAACAAATCGAGTTTCGATATACTTAGTATTCCTTCAACATATTATCATACACTTCTTTTTTATTTTTGCTTAGATTCTAGTGCAACTAATTTTACAAGCACAATCAAGAGTATGAAAAATAACGGGGAATAAACTCACTCGGCCATGATGACACCTTTCTTGCAATGGATGAGTCGTTCGGAATTTCCACTTAATCGTAGTAATCCTCGGGATACGAACAATCCTCCTCGTGATTATCTAATCAAGAAGAATACCCAAAATAAGTATTTCATGAAATTCTATTCTTAAAGATTCTAAACTTTCCTTAAAATCGTATAAGGGGAAATTCCAACTTAAAATGGCCATAACTTGCTCATTTTAACTCGAAATTTCGTGTATAATGTATCGTTTTCTACCTACTCAAAAAGATCTATGCATTTCTAAGCTTATTTCCATAAAACTAAGTCGTTTGGGTTCCGAAAAGGTGACAGATTTGCCACGAATTTGCAAACACTTGTTTTCCTTCTTGTAAACAAAGCTCATTTGAAAAGATAAATATTTCAATTATTTTGTAAACTTTTGAAAGGTATATATTTATTGTAATGACTCATAACAAATGTATGAAGTAAATGAAGTTGTCTCAACTTATAAAAAGTAAGGTTTTAAAAGACTTTGAACTTGAGATTCTATTGAATATTTATTTTACTTTTGAAAGATCTTGAGTTATTAAGATGAATTTTTTTCTAAATTTAATCTCTTGTAATTCTTTAATTCCTAAGGTGTGGTTTTATTTTCAAAACTTGGATTCAAAAGTAATAAAATGACATTTTTATTTCTTGTAATGATTCCAAAAGAATATTTCTTGATGAAAGATAAGTTTTCATAAAACCTTTTGTTTATGTAAGAAAAATCATTCCATGCATGTTCATGGGTTTTTAAGAAATCCATTTTCCATATTTTTTTTAGAAAGAATCTTTAATTCAAGAAAACACTTTCTCATTATTTTTGTTGAGACAAAAACATTATGTTCATGCATGAATATGAATCATAACTATAGAAATATAAAGGAAATAATAACTTGAAAGCTTAAGTAAATAATAAAGTAAATCAAGTATTGGGACCTTAGCTTCATCAAGGTACCCCGGGACTAAGAAAAGACTAGTCCCGAAAAGAAAAGAAAGAGAAATTGTTTTGACTTGATGAGGACAAGTCTAAGACTAGAATGACTAGTCTTAAAATCAACTTGAAATTAAATAAATTGCAATGAAGTAAATAAATTGCATGAAAGATAAATAAATTGTAAGACAATGAGCTTATATGCTCTAAATAATATATATATATATAGATATATTAGATAGTAAAGAACATAAAAGAAACATAAATGAACATAGAGGAATTATGTTTATGAACAAAAACAAAGCATGAACCTAATGTTGCTTTCTTAACCTTCATGGTTTTAGAAAACACACACTAAGCTCATACTAAGTAGATGAACATGAAGAATTCTTGAGAAATTTCTTACCTAAAGGAAACTAAACTAAGAAGACTTCTTGAAAGAACTCTTGAGAGAATTGGAGAGAAATTTTTGTAGAGTAACTTTAGAGAAGAAGAGGTGTGAAAGAAGTGAAGGTATGAGGGGTATTTATAGGAAAATGTGGGAGATAATTTGTGTTAATTAAATAATTGAAAATAAAACAAATTGAGGCATAGAGAGGAGGGGCCGGCGCCATTTGTGATGGGGAGAGAAATTAATTTTTTTTTGTTATTTTGTTAATTAAAAGTAAGAAATGAAAGATGTGAAATTGTATTGGAAATGAAAATGTGTAAGAAATAGGTGTAGGTTGTAAGATAGGTTGTAAGAAAAAGTAGAGATAGATGAATAGTGTAGAATAGTAGAAAATAGTGTAATGTAAAAGTAGACATGACAATTAAATACCGGTAGTAAGAAAATACGCGTATAAAAGCGATATCTGATTTTCTAGCTACCGAAAAATTACGAAATTGATATTTTTGGAAATCTTATTTTTACGAGTCTAACGGTATATTCGGAATATTTTTCCTATTCCGGGCTTCCGGACACGTTTTTCAAGAATCATGTCCGATCGGGTTCAAAGGACACTCGAAATTCTTCAATCTGATATTTTTATAAAACCTATAGCTATTACGAACTATTACAACTAATTTTTCCAACTTCGTTTTCTAGGGCTTGAGAAAACGGCAATGCCGGACTTAAGCGGTTACGGTAAACTAGGGTTTGGTTGACTCTGGAAATCCGGTTGACTTCCGATTAGGGTTTAAACTATAATTTGGATCCAAAAATTTCGGGGATTTACAACCTACCCCCTTAAAGAAAGTTTTGTCCTCAAAACTTGAAATTCGTACCTGATTCTTCAAAGAGATTTGGATATTTCTTTCGGATCTCATCCTCGGCTTCCCAAGTAGCCTCTTCTCGCGAATGATTCCTCCATAACACCTTGACATATCGGATTTCCTTGTTTCTCAGCTTTTGAACCTTTTGATCCAGAATTTGAACTGGGTGCTCCTCATAAGTCAAGTTCTCTTTCAGCCTGACTGGTTCAAGCTCCACAATCCGATCAGGGTCGGGGATATGCTTTCTTAGCACTGAGACATGGAAGACATTATGTACTCCCGACAGGTTTGGTGGTAATGCCAAGCGATAAGCCAAATCTCCTACTCGTTCGAGGATTTCGAAAGGTCCGATATACCTTGGGCTTAGCTTTCCTCGAGCCCGTACACGATGAATACTCTTTATCGGATTCACTTTCAGATACACATGATCACCAACGTTAAACTCAAGGATCCGTCGTTTTTTATCTGCCCAACTTTTCTGTCTATCTTGGGCCTCTTTCATCCTTTGCTGAATAATCCTGACTTTATCTGAGGCGTCTTGGATGAGATCTGGTCCAATTGTTAATTTTTCCACATCATCCCAAAATAGAGGCGATCTACACCTTCTTCCATACAAAGCTTCGTATGGTGGCATCTTAATTGTTGAATGATAGCTGTTGTTGTAAGCAAACTCTACCAAAGGTAGGTGTACTTCCCAGCTTCCTTTGAATTCCATAACACAAGCTCTTAACATGTCTTCCAAAGTCTGGATAGTTCGCTCTGATTGTCCATCAGTTTGTGGATGGTAAGCCGTACTGAAATGTAACTTGGTCCCCATACACTTCTGAAGGCTCGTCCAGAATTTTGACACGAATCGAGGATCCCGATCCGATACAATCCCTGCTGGAACTCCATGCAGTCTCACAATCTCCCTTACATATAGCCGGGCCAACTTTTCCATCGAGTAGGTCATGTTGATGGGGATGAAGTGTGCTGACTTGGTAAGTCGATCCACAATTACCCATATGGCATCATATCCGGCTGATGTTCGGGGCAATCCACATACGAAATCCATGGTAATTTGGTCCCATTTCCATTCTGGTATGGCCAATGGTTTCAAAAGTCCTCCTGGCCTTTGGTGTTCAATCTTTACTTGTTGACATATGGGACACTTCATTACGAATTCAGCTACATCCTTTTTCATACCATTCCACCAAAAGCGACTTTAAGGTCTTGGTACATCTTGGTACCACCGGGGTGCATGGTATATCCGAGTTATGTGCCTCATCCATTATTTCCTTTTTCATCTCCTCATCATTTGGTACACATAATCCCTTCATTCTTACTACATCCTCCTCATCTATCTCAAAATCGTCATACCTTCCTCCTGTATCTCACTTTTCAACTTTTGTATGACTTCATCATATCGTTGAGATTCTTTGATTCTTCTATCAGGGTTGGCTCCATTACCAAATGGGAAATTTCTATTTCCGCACTTTGCCCCACAAATTCGATGCTCAATCTCTCGAATTCTTTATAAGTTCTTTTTGAGTTGTGAGCATGGCTGCAACTTCTCCATGGTTCTTCCGACTCAAAGCGTCTGCTACCGCATTCACTCTTCCAGGGCAATAATTTATTCCAAGATCATAGTCTTTGATCAACTCCAACCATCTCCTTTGCCTCATATTCAATTCCTTTTGTGTGAATAAATACTTGAGGCTCTTATGGTCCGTATAAATCTCGCATCTCTGTCCATATAGGTAGTGCCTCCAAAGCTTGAGAGCAAAACTGCGGCTAACTCAAGATCATGCGTCGGGTAATTTTGTTCATGCGGCCTCAACTGCCGTGAAGCATAAGCAATTACTTTCCCTTCTTGCATAAGCACACATCCTAAGCCATTTCTTGACGCATCACTATGGACGGTATATGGCTTTTCTGGATCGGGTAAGGTTAAAATTGGAGCAGATACCAACCGTTGCTTTAACTCTTGGAAACTTTGTTCCCTCTTCTCATTCCAAATGAATCTTTCATTCTTCTGGGTCAACTGAGTTAGCTTAGCTATTTTTGAGAAATCTTGCACAAACTTCCTGTAATAGCCAGCTAATCCAAGAAAACTTCTAATCTCAGTCACCGTCCTTGGTTGTTTCCATTCCATTACGGCCTTAATCTTTTCAGGATCTACGGATATTCCTTTCCCTGAGATAACATGTCCTAGAAAAGATATTTGGTCCAACCAAAAGTCACACTTGGATAATTTGGCATATAACTTGTGCTCCCTTAAGGTTTGTAATGCCATTCTCAGATGTTCTTTGTGTTGCTCCCGTGTTTTAGAATAGACCAAAATATCATCAATGAAGACAATCACGCATTTATCCAAGAGCGGCTTATATACCCGATTCATCAAGTCCATGAAAGCAGCTGGTGCATTAGTCAATCCAAATGGCATGACCATGAACTCATAGTGTCCATACCGAGTTCTAAAAGCGGTCTTTGACACATCCTCTGGTTTTATCCTCAGCTGGTGGTATCCAGATCTCAAATCAATGCGTGAGAATACACTTGCTCCTTGTAGTTGGTCAAAGAGATCGTCAATCCTTGGCAATGGATACCTATTCTTTATAGTGACCTTGTTGAGTTCTCGATAGTCAATACACAACCTCATCGATCCATCTTTCTTCTTTACGAATAATACCGGAGCTCCCCAAGGCGAGACACTTGGTCTAACAAATCCTTGGTCAAGCAATTCTTGTAATTGCTTCTTAAGTTCCTTGAGCTCAACAGGTGCCATTCGGTATGGTGCCTTGGATATAGGTTCTGTTTTTGGCATCAAATCGATCTCAAAATCGATTTCTCGTTTTGGGGGTAACCCAGGCAATTCTTCTGGAAAAACATCAGAGAATTCATTAACGATGGGGATGTCGTCAATGTTGGGTCTTTCCTTATCCTCCTCCGTACTTCCCACATAACTTTCAACTCCTTCCTCAACCTCTTCAATTACTCGAACGAACTTAACTCCAAACTTTTAGAAGTTGCGGATTCTCCCAAAAATGTAGCTTTCTTCCGTCTTGTCCCATGAATTCCACCTTTTTATTTCTACAATCTACCTTTGCTTCCACCATGGACAACCAACTCATTCCGAGAATCACTTCGTACTTGCTGATTTCTATTACTATAAGATCGGTAGTTGCTTCATGGCCTTGTATCTTCATGGGGCAATTCCTTATTACTTCTTTGGTAGTCACCACACTACCGGTGGGGGTTTTTATACGAAAACTTGTTGTGATTGTGGTGATAGGTAAACCGGTCTTCAAGGCTACACTAGTGGCAACAAAGGAATGTGTTGCACCGGTATCGAAGAGGGTATAAGCGGTTAGGTCCCCTATTTGTATGGTTCCTGTGTTCAAGACGCGTGTGTTACTATTCTTATTGTCCTTATAAGGTTCCCTAGATATCTATTATTTCCAACATACATCATAACTTTATACTCAACAGATATCAAAACAGACATATATTTTAAAGGTTGAGGCTAACCTGTAACCAAGCTATAGTCATACTCCTCTCCATGGTCCAGGGCAGCCAACTCTACTCCTTCTTCGGCATCCTCCTCGCAGACCCATTGCCCTTCAAGGTTGTAAATTCTCAGCCCATGCATAGATGATGCCGAGCGACTTCCGCTTCCATTCCCACTCCTTGTCGGGGCAAGTCCTCCTGAGGATCCAACAGGTCGGTTTGCTGTGAGATTCCTTTGGGGACACTCGTTAGCAAAATGTCCCAATTGCTTGCATACGAAACAAGTCGTAGAAGCTTTCTTTGGGCAATCCGGAATCTTATGGCTCGGGTCACCACAGAAATAACACTTGTTCTGGAGAAGGGGGCATCTCTTCGGGTAATGCCCCTTTGCATTTCCAACAATTTGCTGCTACCTTGGAATTATCCTTCTGTCCACTAAAATTTCCCTTAAAGTTGCTAATTGGTTTAAACCTCTTAGAAGGGAAATTGGAGCTTGTTCCTGGTTGAAATTTCCTTCCAAACACATGCACTTTCTTCTCAAAGTCCCAGCTTTCCTTTTCTTGGCCCCTTCAACAATTCTTGCTCTTTCAACCAATTCCCTGAAGGTGCGAATGTCAAACTCTTCTAACCGCATCCTTAAGTCCTCATCTAACCCATTCAGGAACACTTGTCGTTTCAGCTCCTCACTATACTTATAAGAATCCGGAGCATACTGCAGGAGTCGGCTGAATTCCGTCTCATATTGTTCTATGGATTTTCCTTTCTGGGATATGTGCAAGAAATCCGCACTATACCTTACTCTTAAACTTCCAGGGAAATAATTTTCCAGAAACTCATTCCGAAACATATCCCAGGTGATAGGTGGCGGCAATTCCCTACTCTTGGACTCCCACCAGATGCGGGCATTAAACCTCAACATATAAGTACCATAGCTTATTCGAAGATGATGAGGAACTTCATAGGCGGCAAAAGATCGTTCTATCTGCGCGAGCCAATTTGCTTCATCTGGTTTCCCAAAAGCTCCGTCAAAGTAACGGTTACTTTTGATAAAATCTGGGAGTGAAGTTCTGTATGGTCGAGGTGGTGGCGAGGCGGCAGGGTGCTGTATGTGATTGAGCATCAGGTGCTGCTGGTCCATGTACAGATGCTTGGGGTGCTTGCTGGGGTGGTGCTTGTGCTGGTGCGGAGGTGGCATATTCCTCTGTTGTTGTTGAACTAACACATTAAGAAGCTGTGTTAATTGACCCAGAGTGGCTTGGAGATTGCCTTGCTGGTCTGGGGCAGGAGCCACAGGGGGTACTTCTGGTTGGTTAACTTCTTCAGGCGGGTTATTCGATGCCTGCCTCATCCTGGTCGTCCCCTTCTAGGTCGGCTGTTTTAATTGTTTACGTAAATACTAGATTATTAAGTCTTTTACATACTAAGTTACGGAAATTGCGGAAATTTTCAAAGAATAAACATAAAAGGGAAATATCACACAAGAGAAATTTAAGCAACTAAATCAAGAGATGAAATTTGTTTAAACCAAAATATTTAATTAAAAAGTATAGAAGGGAATAAAATCTTATAAAGAAATCAAGGTAAAAGAAATTCAAAATACAACAAATATTAAACACTTTTTCGAAAACATAAATTAAACTACTAATCGATCCTATATCCTAAGTCGATCTGGTTACAAAATTCTTGTTGGACACATGGGATTGCTCATGTGGATCCTTCCTTCTTTCTTTGATCTTTTCTTCCTGGTGGGGAGTTGCATTACGGTGGTTGGGTCTAGAAGTCGTTCTTAGCCATCTTAGTTACGAACAGCTTCAAGTTGCTTCGGTCCATCATTCTTTTTCCTTTACGGGAGGGTTGATTTCTAACGTGCTTGGCTCCCGTTGATCAAACTTCGTCTGCCTGCATGCTCCTCATCGGATACTTCCGTCACTTCTTTCTCGATCAGGTTTCTCACGCGAGATCGTCTTCGATTCGGGATATTCTCATCAGGCCATTTGAAATCTTGACTGGCTTTACGTTGGTTGGAAATATCCTTATCTCGTCCATGATCTGCTGGCTCATCGTGGGCATAGATATATAATCGTCCTATGGAATTCCAAGCTCAAAAATCGGGAAAACTAAACATCTATTATTTCGGAAAAGAACGTAGCTTTTTGGAGCATAGGGTGTGGTTGTAATGGCACGTAAGACATTCATATCGTAAGAAACTTCTAAGTCTGTCTAATAGGGAAAACTCCTTACATAGGCTTCTTACTTTCAACCGGTAGTCCACAAGGGTTTCACCATTTCTTAAGTTCAAACATTGGGCCTTAACTCTAACTTCTCCAAGAGTAATTTATAAAGGACAAGGGAGGTCATTAATTCTCCTTTTTGAGAACTTCTAAACTTGTCTAATCCTATCTAAGTCCTTTCGTAAACATATCTATCTTTTTCTATTCTAGATTTATTCCTATTACCTTTATTTCTATAAACTTGTTGCTCTGATACCAACTTAAACTGTCACGCCCCGAAGGGTACCCTAAACGTGGCAGTCCGCCACATATAATATCAAGGCTTAAGAATGGCTACCTTAGTCATGCGAAAGCCTTAGTATTATATGTAAGGCGTCTAACACGGTAATAGGAGACGCTTTTGGGAAGCATAGTTTAAGCAAGTAAAGATAAACATACAAGAATCCAGAAATAAAGTATATCATATCATAAATAACCAAAGGTCTGTTACATAATTTCTTAGGGGCATACCCCCGCTAATTCCAAGGATCGAGATAAACTTCATAACATCCAAAATTAAAGATTTCAAAGGAATTCTAATCTAAGTCTTCGAGTAGATTTCCTCCAAAAGCTTCAACATAAAACGTATACGGATACTGGAAGACCTCGGGCACAAAATAGGTGTTCCTGAGAATACAAATACCTATAGGGGTGTAAGCTTATGGGCTTAGTGAGTAAATCCCAAAATTCATACTCGAAGAAAATTATCAATCAAGTTTATTATTCAAACATATGAAATGCAACAACCACGTGAGCATACAAGACATATGACTTTCCGGGAATCATATGTTGAATGAATTTACGCCCTTCATTCGGGGTTGGGTATTCAGGCCAATTACAGCCACAACTTTTAAAAACACTTTTATAGATCTTACCGGCTCCTATACGCCATCAAAAACTTGTAGTTATTACAGGCTCCTACTAGCCACCAATTTAAGTAGTTCTTACTGGCTCCTACTCGCCACTTACATGATATACCGGTTATGTCTACCACCACTATTATACACTTGTCCCACCAATTGTATAGTAGTGAATGCAATGTGACTCAACATATGAAGTGCATGAATAATTTCTTTAATTAAAGTCTAGTAGTTACATTTAACTTCTTTCAAGTGATCAACCAATTTCAAACATTCAAGATATTAATTCACATACAACTTTATTACAAACAAATCGAGTTTCGATATACTTAGTATTCTTCAACATATTATCATACACTTCTTTTGATTTTTGCTTAATTCTAGTGCAACTAATTTTACAAGCACAATCAAGAGTATGAAAAATAACGGGAAGTAACTCACTCGGCCATGATGACACCTTTCTTGAATTGGATGGGTCGTTCGGAAATTCCACTTAATCGTAGTAATCCTCGGGATACGAACAATCCTCCTCGTGATTATCTAATCAAGAAGAATACCCAAAATGAGTATTTCATGAAATTCTATCCTTGAAGATTCTAATCTTTTCTTAAAATCGTGGTAAAATCGTATAAGGGGAAATTCCAACTTAAAATGGCCATAACTTGCTCATTTTAACTCGGAATTTCGCGTATAATATATCGTTTTCTACCTACTCGAAAAGATCTACGCATTTCTAAGCTTATTTCCATAAAACTAAGTCGTTTGGGTTCCGAAAAGGTAGCGACAATTTGCCACGAATTTGCAAACACTTGTTTTCCTTCTTGTAAACAAAGCTCATTTGAAAAGATAAATATTTCAATTATTTTGTAAACTTTTGAAAGGTATATATTTATTGTAATGACTCATAACAAATGTATGAAGTAAATGAAGTTGTCTCAACTTATAAAAAGTAAGGTTTTAAAAGACTTTGAACTTGAGATTCTATTGAATATTTATTTTACTTTTGAAAGATCTTTAGTTATTGAGATGAATATTCTTTTCTAAATAATCTTGTAATTCTTTAATTCCTAAGTGTGGTTTTATTTTCAAACTTGGATTTCAAAAGTAAAAATGACATTTTTATTTCTTGTAATGATTCCAAAAGAATTTCTACTTCTTGATGAAAGATAAGTTTTCATAAAACCTTTTGTTTATGTAAGAAAAATCATTCCATGCATGTTCATGGGTTTTTAAGAAATCCATTTTCCATATTTATTTTTAGAAAGAATCTTTAATTCAAGAAAACACTTTCTCATTTATTTTTGTTGAGACAAAAACATTATGTTCATGCATGAATATGAATCATAACTATAGAAATATAAAGGAAATAATAACTTGAAAGCTTAAGTAAATAATAAAGTAAATCAAGTATTGGGACCTTAGCTTCATCAAGGTACCCCGGGACTAAGAAAAGACTAGTCCCGAAAAGAAAGAAAGAAATTGTTTTGACTTGATGAGGACAAGTCTAAGACTAGAATGACTAGTCTTAAAATCAACTTGAAATTAAATAAATTGCAATGAAGTAAATAAATTGCATGAAAGATAAATAAATTGTAAGACAATGAGCTTATATGCTCTAAATAATATATATAGTTATATAGATATATTAGATAGTAAAGAACATAAAAGAAACATAAATGAACATAGAGGAATTATGTTTATGAACAAAAACAAAGCATGAACCTAATGTTGCTTTCTTAACCTTCATGGTTTTAGAAAACACACTAAGCTCATACTAAGTAGATGAACATGAAGAATTCTTGAGAAATTTCTTACCTAAAGGAACTAAACTAAGAAGACTTCTTGAAAGAACTCTTGAGAGAATTGGAGAGAAATTTTTGTAGAGTAACTTTAGAGAAGAAGAGGTGTGAAAGAAGTGAAGGTATGAGGGGTATTTATAGGAAAATGTGGGAGATAATTTGTGTTAATTAAATAATTAAAAAAAACAAATTGAGGCATAGAGAGGAGGGGCCGGCGCATTTGTTGATGGGGAAGAGAAATTAATTTTTTTGTTATTTTGTTAATTAAAAGTAAGAAATGAAAGATGTGAAATTGTATTGGAAATGAAAATGTGTAAGAAATAGGTGTATGGTTGTAAGAATAGGTTGTAAGAAAAAGTAGAGATAGATGAATAGTGTAGAATAGTAGAAAATAGTGTAATGTAAAAGTAGACATGACAATTAAATACCGTAGTAAGAAAATACGCGTATAAAAGCGATATCTGATATTTTAGCTACCGAAAAATTACGAAATTGATATTTTTGGAAATCTTATATTTTTACGAGTCTAACGGTATATTCGGAATATTTTTCCTATTCCGGGCTTCCGGACACGTTTTCAAGAATCATGTCCGATCGGGTTCAAAGGACACTCGAAATTCTTCAATCTGATATTTTTATAAAACCTATAGCTATTACGAACTATTACAACTAATTTTTCCAACTTCGTTTTCTAGGGCTTGAGAAAACGGCAATGCCGGACTTAAGCGGTTACGGTAAACTAGGGTTTGGTTGATTCTGGAAATCTGGTCAACTTCCGATTAGGGTTTAAACTATAATTTGGATCCAAAAATTTCGAGGATTTACACGATTTACTAATTTCCACCAAGATCGCAGAGAATCGGTATCCCCCACGAAATTGTGAAATTGGGCTGCAAACTACAACTTACAAAATTCAAAATTTATCTAATTTACATTCTAAGTTTCCATATCCTATATGTCTATCTTCAATAGAGTTTGTTGGAGAAGCTCTCTTCACACATTCCTAGCCTGTCCCGGCTAATAATAATCTTGCACAAGAACTGTAGGGGGGTGAGGCGAATCATGGCTTAGTGAATAACCAGACTTATCACAACAAGTAAGTTATTATCAATCATATGTAATGCATCAATCAAACACATGAACAATTACAAGCTTGGAC